>JASVER010000003.1:933926-1114416 GCA_030449065.1 Oceanodroma leucorhoa | reverse complement strand
TACCCTTCCGATTCTCTCCCCCGTCCCACCCGGGGGAGAGTGAGCGAGCGGCTGTGTGGTGCTTAGTTGCCGGCTGGGCTTAACCCACGACAGCAAGCAACGATAACAGTGTTGGGCTGTGAAGCTGTCTTTCCCGCCACCCCTGTTTGGAGACTGGCTCTCCCAGATGCAGGCTGAGCTGCCTTTACTTGCGTCTGCTGTCACCTCAAGATTATCTCAATGCATTATGCACAGGGATGCATCTGAACTGAACYGGGAGATCAATGCCAGTGCAGGCTGTAGCAGCAAATAATCTTATTAGGAGTCCCCAGCTGCCAGGACCCACAGTTACTGCTGGAAGTACTGGAGGGTACTTCTAAGTGACTGGCTTTGACCCATGTTTTTCTGATGTCCTGGCTTTCTTCTGCATGGTATAGTACTTTCTGGGGAGGGGGAGAAGAAAAAAGCATAAAGCTAGGGCATTTGACAGGGCTTTTTTCATGAACTACTGACACAGAAGCTCCTAAATCCAGAACAGCACAAGCATTTAGGCCATGCTGCTAAGGCAGTCTCAGCAGGGAGGACAGAGCTGTAATCAGTAAGTAAAATGGAGTACTCTCTCAGCTCAAWCCTTTCTTCCATTTCAAGATGTGGAAAGAGGAGCGGCTGCTCATTTCATCTTTCTGACACTACATTCGTTACAAAGGACAAAGTAGCCTTGAGCRTGAATCTCGTTTTCATACATATACTATGAAAATAAAGCATGTGTACATGTTATTTCACAGTAAGGGTTAAATAGCAAGTATATCAGCCGGAAGTACCTCATGAAACACCGCCAAAAGACAAATCCATAGATGCAGATGGGCTGAGACATGAGGGAAAATTAAGCTATGTTGCCACAGAGATGCAAAGGCACTCCAGTTGATTCATTCCCCTGACTTCTTCCCYAAACCCACAACCAAGCTCTGAGATATCTCCCAAGGGAAGAGTKGAAGCCCCGTTTCATGGTTCATTTCAAATTGGACTGGACAGACCCCTACAAGATGTACTGCAGGGCAGAGATATGTGTTAGCAAGGGAATGGTCAAGCTGCCCCAAAAGGTCTTTTGTAGCTAATTCTGAGGACACAAGAGATTCGTTGCAAAAGAACCCACGAATGAATTAGGGGAGAGCATACGTTCGGTACCCTTRACGACTAGGCTCTATGCTGGCAGCAAAGGGTCTTTTTAGAGMAAAAAAACATCAAAGTTGGTGATGAATCTTACTTTTTGAACAAATACAATTCACTTGAGGCTTATAAGGTATACAGAGGCGTGCAAGCAGGTAGGAACCTTTGGGAAAGGCAGGAAGAGGACCCTCTTTGGAGGCATCAAGGGACAGTATGTTGTGTGGACCAATTTTTACCTTTCACTTCTGAAATCTGCCTTACTGCTACCTGTTGGCAGTGGCTCTGCTGAGAAACACACTACACTTTGACCTTACAAAGAGGGTCAATCTGAAGCCTGTGTGTTGCATCTGCATTCAACATGTGGCTTCAGTGATGGGTGTAAAAAAACTATGCAGACTCTCYGAGTACCGTGTAATTTTACTACACAGAGCATAGACCACAGGATTTGTTGATGTCTGCAGAGAAGTCCATCAGGGTATTGGGGAAGAAATACTCCGCTGAGCTCTCTTTCAAACCTTTAAAAATCCTGCCCTCTACCATCAGCTTATTCTTGCTTGGATTAGTCAAGAAGCAAGAGGGCTGCAAATCCCATCCTACAGGAACAATTTCCATACTAATTCTGCTTCAGCAATTTCATTTTTTATTTCCCACTGTTGCTCTTACCTGCTGCTGGTTTTCCCTTTGAGAATGCAGCCTGGCTTGTATGCATTCCCTGGTCTCCTGGAAAGCCTGTCTTTGGGACACCTCTGCTGGGTAGTGGGTACACACGCCTACAATGTTTGTACAGGAGAAGATGAGAACATTGGAGACCAGCTGCAACAAAAGAAAAAAAAAAAAAGGAGAAAAATACTTGGTTACACTTCAGAAACCTGCCATCAGTTACAAAGCACCAGCCAGAACCCAGCCCCCTCCATGACTCCTTAATCCAAGCCACGCTTAAACCTCAAGCTCTTAATTCCAGTGTATTTTACCTCTCTAGTCTTAAAAATATAAAACTTCCATATATGGCCTCAAATATATGTTCTTAACACTGTGTATTACTTCACCAGTAAAAAATACAATTCCACTGGCAATTCTGTAATCCTGCTTTTGGTAACCCGGTATCTTGGAACTACTGTGACAAAAATCTGTCTAAAAATGCATCGTTGCTCTGTCATCTAAGAGTCAGCTGAGACTCGTGCAGATGGATCTGACAGAGGAACACAAATATTTCCATGTTTGTGTACCTACATATCTGGCTTGAAAACATATCAAAGATACATTAAACCATTATTTTGAAATAGTGCTTAAAATACTGAAGGGAAAATGTTGGTATTCACAAGGTTTAAGAGCAAYTGAAATATTTTTTTTCATCTAGTTCCAACTCAAAATTTTATGTTACTAGATAAAAAAAAAAMCAACACATTTTATACATTTCTGTGAACATGACTACAGAAAGAGTTGTTAAGTCTGAAGCATATTTGGACTGGACAAGCATGAAGGAAAAGCTACATCGCTCTTCTGCTTCCATATACGTTATGTTTTGTAAGGAAGCAGTCACACAACTTTTGCTGAAAACCAGTGTTGCAATCTTTTATTTCCCAACTAATTTTTAATAAAAAGGAAAAAAAAAAATCCATTGCTGTCATTTGGTTCATGCAAAATGTTCAAAACCTCTTCTGATGGTATCATGTAAACATTTTCCTTGACAGACATCAGTCACAGTATAACTTTCTGAGAGTTGCACAACCTGTACTGGATCTCCCTTTGAGGACAGACCTATTTGAAACTCCTCTCATCTCTTCTAGGGGAAAAGACTGTCAGACCTGCAAGATTCTTAAAAAGAGTGATCTTTGGTCTATTCCCTAATGAGTCCAAATATACCCTTTGCCTCTATTAATTTTTACTGCAGAAAAAAAAAAAGTAATTTCCAGACCAGCCCAGTACCTGAAAATACGGGGCCAGGCTCTGAAGGGCAGGTTGGGTGCAGGGCACCCCTCAAGCCCTGAGCTCACAGAGGGTGCTCAGGACTCCCCAGACCAACCTGGTCACTGTGCAGGAGAGAGGAGCCGCCCCTGTGTCAAACATGGACCCACATCCCAAAGAGTAACAACCTCTCCAAGAAACCCCACTGGGATTACTCTAACTCTTTGACTACACCCATGCACTAAGGACCGCAACAATTATTTTATTAACAACTCTGCCTTGAAACAGGATTTAGGCAGAAAAACCTCATCTTTCAGCTCAAAATGAGCAATACCTTAAGCTACAGCCAGCTGAGGGACTTCTCCTCTCTGTGGATGGCTGCCAGTAGATGGCAACACTCCAACTTCCCAAGCTCCTGCATCAGTGCTGCATTTTGGGATACGTCCTCGCAGTGAATTCCCACACTTATGTATCATACTACAATACAATAACCTGCAGGTTATAGATACCCGTTGGTGATTATCATCAATGCTAACTACATGTATTTGCAGACAACTGGCTTCCAAGGAGGAAACTATTCTCATCCCCTACAGACTGCTCCCTCCATCCAAAGGGTCCACACTTCAGACAGAGATCGGGCTATCGAAGGTGCAAGTCATATACATGAACACGAAATAAGCCCTGATACTAAACTCACACATTCCCTTCACAATTATATTCTCATTCAGCTCTTTCTAAGGCTGTCTGGATCCTGCCAGATCCAAGGTCCTCCATCTCTCCCCCAAGCTGATCAGACACCAGCCAACTTCCACCCAGATCCTGCCCGGTTACCCTAACCCAGTGCTGCATCCAATGAGTATTTGATGGTATTTTTTTGCTGGTAATGATAATTTTTAAGGATGAAAAATCCCTCCGTAGTATAAAAAAACACTAGTGCTTATTATAATGAAGAAACAGCTTAAAAAGAGAGCAGAAATAGGGTTTTCCTAGGAGTTACTCTGATTCCTGCTCCATGGCTGCACTGATTGCAACTCACAGCCTGTGAACAACACTTCTACAAGTTCAATACAGTTACTCTGGGCTCAAAGGGGTTAACACTAAAGAGCATCTTTTGCATGGCCGGATTACAGCAAGACTCCCAAATCCTCTCCATCGGAGCTATTCAGTTGTGCAGTAAGTGGAAAATTTGTCAGGGCATATAAAACCGCATAAGCACGCATCATATATCTGAAATGGATAAAACTGAGAGCACAGAAGATTTTAAGGTTCTTTTTTAATCCCAAGAATCTGAGCCTTCATTTCACTTACAGTCAATAGCGCAAACCCAAAACAAACTCCCCAAAACAGTGACTCAACTTTTGTACCAAGAACAGAAGACAACATGTGGTTTAGATGGCAGGCAACATATCAGGAGTTAACCGAGCAGAAAGAGGAACACCTCAGTCCTGAAAACAAGCTCTTTTGGGGTATACCTTGGTGCCAACAAAAAGTCCCCCCACTGGGGCCCACTCATGAAGATACTGTTGCCGTGATGATGCCCTAAATAGCCAAGCTGTACAGTTCAAGGCACGCGATTCATATTGTGCATCAAGACCAACATTGTCAAAGGAGAGTACAAAAAACATCATCAGACTTGACATTATTGATAATGTTTGTGGAACGCAAAACAATTTAACTTTTCAGCACTCACTGATGTCATTTTACACAAACCCAAGGGATTTTGCAGACTGATTTACAAGACAGACTCAGATGACCATGCTTCATCAAGTAGGAACAAAAACTATACTGCAATGCAATTTTTAAGTAGCAAGGGACAGACATCCGTATTTATTCTGTTAAACAGAAGCTCATTTAATTCACAGTATGGCATCTTCGCAACATAAGGGGAGAAATTCCCCTGAAACATAAGGGGAGAAATTACAGAGTAATGTTGAAAGTATCAAAGATCTGCAGAGATTTAAAACTGAAGCTCCTACTACTTGCAGCAACACTTGTTACGTGAGCAAGAGCATTTTATTCAGTATCTGTTCACAATAATTTTCTTCACAGGTATTTTAAAATATATTAAAGCAAAAAAAAAAGAAAAATATTTCTAATATCATTAATTTTTTTCACARTCCTCTGTCTTAATAAAATAAATTTATATCCTGTTTGCCAAATGGTACTACTTGCTTATCAGCTTCCTTGCCATTTTGCTATGGTAACCAGCTTCAGTCCCGGGAGGAAAGAGATGATGTAGATATTAAAAACTGATTCCCTGAGCTCCATGGCCTGAAAAGTAAAAACATATTATGGCAACTATTTCAGACAATCTGTGCTTGAAGAGCTGTTCAAGGCAATGGGAAAATATAGTTGTCTATTTTGTAGTTGATTTCTTCCCCTGCCTTGCTAGAGATTTAGACGAAGAAGATTCCTACGTTTCTGATTTTGGAAAATAATAGTTCATAACAGACTATTTCACTCACATATAACTCCTAGGTACGCTATTAAACCCGCCTGCAGTATTGTCATATTGGAGTATTTCATAAACTAATACGTTTACTCTTACAGCATCTGTGTGTGGCAGAGAAATGCTATTACGCTGATGTTAACRAGGCAGAGTTCTTTAAAGGTAATTCAGTACCTAAGGAAAAGCTATGTACTATAAGGGGTTTTCAAAAACCACCGCGACTTCTTAGTTCCACTGAAATAATAGATCACTCAATCTCAGACAACAAAACAGACCAWACAGTTTTTAGTCACTTTGATTTCATCGCACAAAGAGAGCACTGCAATGCTTTTGTTGAATCTCTCGCAGGAAACTGTTTTCAATATTTTTTCCCTTGGTGACTGAAGGAAAAAAAGAAAGAGATGGAAACAGTTTAGTTCCATGTGTTCTAGGAGTTATGAAAACCTAGTATTACAAAATCAAAATCGAGAGCTAAATTTGGCCTGACACTATTGTTACAAAATTGATGTTTTGGGCGTTTCAGGCCAGGCTGAGGAAGAACCGGGATGGCTCAGTGACCAGGGGAGAGCCTCCAGACCACCACAAGCAGAAAAAGTATCAGCTTGCATCAATACTGCCACGCTTCTCCCTGCTGTGTTTCTATTCAATTATTCTTCAAACACCAGATGCTATTCAATATGTAATTAAGAGACAACAACATGCTTAAGAGGGATAGCGTCAAGATAAATTTTGTTATTTTCCTACCTCTGCCAGAGCAAACAAGGCTGGCTACTGACATGAGAAGATGGGCCATATTCCTCAGAATATCACCACTTATTATAAAAATCACAGCTCCTGTTTTTTGCCAAGTTACTCTGCTTTGGTCTACTTCTCTTGCAGAGGCTCAGCATTACTTCTGTTCTGAGATCACAGCACTAGGCTATTCTCTGTTAGTTTCCAACACCACTAAGCAGTATTTTTTTTCTATTTATTTTTCATTTAAATAAAAATATTGGTTTGATATCTTCATAAAGTCCCATTTTGAAAACAACTACATTTTAAGCTTTTGCTATGGGGCAGTAAAACTGTCACAAGGAGAAGGAAAGCACAGACATGGAGATTAAAAAGTCATACAAAACAATCTAGAGCAAACAACAAACTATCTATCCTTTCTTTCCAGAGTGTGACACTGCTCTGGCTCTGCTTTCTACCTCTCGTGATACTCATCCAGTAGCAATTTTTTTGTTAAATTGATTATCAGTGCAACAGCTGGGTTAAAAGCAAATAACAACTGAGTTTCCAGACTACATTTCATAGTCGTTGTATACTGAATTGACAAATTGGTCCAATTATTAATTGCAGGGGTAGACACTGAAATTAGCTTTACTTTTGAGAGTTCCTTTTTTTAACCATGAAAAATTATATTATAAAATCTTTAATACTTATCTGAAACAATGTAAGAACAAAAATATGATGAACTACAAAAGCTCTAACTATCCAAGATATTTCTATAGCACCAATGCATGCAATCCTGAATTGGAAGTACAGATAAATTCTAAACATAAAAAGCACGAACATTATGAAAAAATGAAAACAAGGTATAGCTAGTGTTGTTTTTTAAACACTGTCTTTGAACAGCAATTAACCCTGTATTGCCTCTTTGTATACTACTATCTAATAAAAAAATTGGAACAGCTACAGAGCCAACGGCATAATGAAAATTAAAAGGAAAGACAACATCAACTGGCTCCAAGATCAAATTAGTCATGTATTTGTGCTGTATATACAACAACATCTTTCATTTCCCAGAGCTACAACTAGCGGAGTACTAAGATAGTGAAAACTTGTAGATTATGCTAGAAAGATAATAAAAAAAAGTCACATGGTCTTCTCCCAGTGTTTGGCCAGTAAGGAACAAGATAAGTACTAGTGAAGAAATTAGGAAGAGTTTTTTATTTTAAATGTGACAAGTACTTTTACTGAGTACTTGAAATAACTGCAACAACAAAAGATTACATCAATACACCAGAATCTAAGAACAAATATTCTGAAGTTGCTATATGGTGCCTTTCCTCTCTGTTCTGCTGCCTCTGTGCAGCAACCACTTACTTGGATCTCGAGTAGAACAGAAAACTGGTTACAACCACTATCTTCCAAAGACTTCTCTAAATGCRCTTTATACACACGAGTAGTGCTACTGAAGCCAGCTCTGAAAATTTAAATGCTTCCTTAAGTCACAGTATAATTTAACGATCCCAAAGTAGCAGAATTTATTAGAGTGATGCTCTAGATAAGCAGTAAATCTCTTCTGTTGACGTTGAGAACAAAAAATTTCTTTGCAGAAATACTTTTGAAACTTTTTTGCGTATTCCTTCTATTTGGGAAGCCTACAAGGAGCAAAAGCTGTCTACTTTAATCTTTCATCTGGATTCTATATTCAGGATAAAGTTACTTGCTGAGAGCGAAGCAGTGGTATTTTGGCTGAAAACACTAAAAGAACCCTTATGCCACTTGTGAATGTCTCTGTTCAAGAATTACAGTCAATAAAAACATTCTACCAAAGCTATCCATTCTGTATATTTCAGTGACCATCTCACCTTTCCAGCCCTGGTATATGTTGATCTCTCAAATGTTATGCTCTGTTCTCCCAGAGGAAAGCCAAACAAGTATTTTGACCCACATAAATCCATTCTCTCTTTAGAATAAAAAAATATTATCTAATTTACCTTTTAAATACATAGTTGCAGGTAGAGACACAATACACTACACCCCCCATCCAGAGCAAAAAATTAAGATTTTTATATTTTTCAATTCTTAAAGTTGTTTCAGGGGACATCAAAATGTTGGATGCTGCTTTCTTAATTTTCATGCCTCACACCTTATTCTATACAACATTTTAATTCATTTACTGATTGCTGTAATTGCAAACATTCCGTGCATTCCTCCCCACTGAGATTCTTATTGTCGTACAGAACACAGCGTTTATTATTTGGGGTTTTTTATAATTRAAACCTTTAAATCCCAATTTGATTAAAGAACAAAACATTATCAATACAGATGTATTTTTAGTAAGCATCTCAAGAGGAAACATTCCTACATTAAACTGATATATTCTACTTCCCCRTCACTGTTTTATTAATTCATTTTTCTACTGCGATTTCAGTGAGATCGTATTTGCTTTGGTTACTCAGCAATAAGGCTAAGAAGAGAATATACTGTCCTGACCAAATCTTGGCATAACACCAGCTAAAAGAAGTATTTCTGTGTATAAATTTTCCTGGAACTCTATCACGACCCCAGCAAAGCATCCTCTGCATGGTGGCACAGTCTGGTGGGGAGGAGGTGCTGCTCTTTGCTGGCAATAAAATAGTTGGGAAGGAGATTCCCAGGTCCTATCATCCATCCTCACTGAATCTCCGTGGCAACCAAGTTTCTGTGCATCCACATGTCAAAGACTTCAGCAACCAAATACAATCTTAGTGCAATAAAAGCTCTTCAAACGTGACTTCAAACATTACGTACATCTCTTTGAGGTCACAAAAGTGGATGAAAGCTCCTAGTCTTTCTGTGCATGACTCACAGCTGTCATTGGGTAAACATCTTCACACACAAGGTATGTCAAGATAATTTTGACAACTGCACAAAATTTGCCCAGATGCATGATAGCTTAGGCAATTTAGACAGTGACTTTAGTTAAGAAAATTAAGCAAAGCTCTGATATTCCAGCAAAATCAGTTGTTCTGCAAATGACTGTAAGCATGTTTGAGTTTGGGTTGTCTTCATACCAGTCCCACCTGCCCCGGTGCTCCCAAGGCAGGAGGAGCTGTTCAGATAAGAAGATACAATAGGTGTTAATTTAAAATGTGTTAATAGAAGACAAAGTAACTGAATAGAAGTTGGATTAAGAGGTCTGGTTATGCTTTGAAGATTCTCCACAATGCCTCTGAAGCTAAAGGAAGCTGTAATCAATGAGGAGAAAGGTCAAGAAATGCACTCGATTCATCTTTTATATCCTATTTCCTTCCCTATCTGGTGGAAGGAATGCGAAGGAAGGAAGCCAAATGCTTAGGTTTTCTATCAGGCCCTCTTAAAATCAGTCCACTACACTGAAACACACATGAAACTCCATTTAATATATGCTAACTAACTCAACAAGCAAATACGTATGCTGATTTGACCCATGATGGGAGCAGGATTTTGTTTACTTTGCTTTTCTGCATTTTTTTTGTTTGCTTGTTTGGATCAGGTTGTGCTTGGCAACCAGTGTTTATCTACCTGATCTCAGCAGAAGAGACCTCTGCAGCCCGTCCTGCAGGATCCCAGTTCTTCACAGTCACCTCCACGGCTGCCACTACCTGCCCTCCCCATCCTCYTGGCAAGGGGTGGCTCTGCCTTTTCCAACAGCCTACACGCTGCCAGCAAACACACTTCACAGAGAAATACATTCCCAAGACCTGTGATTGCTTTCAATGGCTATGAGAAAAAATATCCTTACTAAATAAGAAAAATCATGAAGACCAACACCCCTCTGCTTCCCCCCCATCACAGTGCACCCTGGACATTAGTGTTCCTGGGAATATTTCTGGGAGCCCTGGACTCAGATACAGGCAGTGCATCACCCCTTATCTTCCGTAGTCATTTGAGCAAGGCTTCACCTCCAGGTCACTGGGAAAACAAAAATATTTATCTAGTTACATGAAAGTCTTATTTATCTGGGAAAAAAAGAACATTCTCCAATTGCTCAGCAGGCAGAAATGAGCGTCCTAAATATGGTCTGTAAGATATAAAAATCGTTGTTTCCCAAGCATTTAGAATGTGTGTTTTTGGGAGGTGGCGAGTTAGGTTGGTTTTGTTTGTTTGTATGGGAAGAAATGTAAAATTGGAGAAAGAATGGAATACAGATGGATTTTTTGGTTTTGATTTAAAGACAACCTCCTTTCTTCTTCTATTGCTGGATTTCAAATCAAGCTGGGGCAGCTTGCCCACAAGCTACGCTCCTTCCTATTAACATCCCTATCCCAACATATATTTTTAATAAACAAAACTTAYCAAGCACCACGAGCAAAGTTTGCACTCTTGAACTGAAGCAGTGGCTTTTACCAGATGAGGTGAGGAAGCAGCATTCATAGCGAACAGCWAAGATTGTGCACAGCCACTACTAATATACAAGTCAATCTATAAGGGATCTTACTGGATCACAACTGAATACTCTCCTTTAAAAAGATGATGTGTGGTTTTGCCAGCTATTACAGTAAACTAAGCTTACTTTTGAATGAGAGAGGTTGCATAGAAGTCCGAGATTCGTTATTGTATCTTATGATCTGGCTGCTTGAGCAGTTGAGCATACTGATCTCTAAACAGATTTGGTTTCAACAACACAAAAACTATTAGTAGGCAAATTCCCAACCAAATTTTAACTGAGCACAACGGACAGCTTGAAGGCACATTCCGTCACCTTCAGCTTCGTCATACTGAATTTCAAAGGTATACAGTAATACAATAAAGATTTTATAAAGAAGCTCTAAGAGACTATTCAGAATTGTTTATAAAGTGTAAGACAACCGAACRACAATGGTTACGACCGGCTCTGTTTATAATACAAATTACACAACACAATTTAGCCTGCCTTTATTGCATTATACACAACCCCTCTTCCCTCTGCCTTTGGAGTTGGACTACTTCACTCTTCATGTGTCTTTTATTCCGCCTTCTTTATACAGTAACTCTCGTTATTATCCACCCTGGACTTTCTTAGCTCCCCAGTCCTGTCTTTCCCACAAATGCACACACAAACGCACAGCCTCGCGATTCCAGGATCAAACCAAATGAATATTTTTAAATTAGCCAAGATGAACCTCATTCTTTTCTGATAGCTCCCACAATTCGATTACTCTGCTACTACATGAGCTTTTCACAGCGTACGTTACAGGGCACAGTTTAAATTGCTCTGCAGTATCTGAAGGAAAACATTTCAAGGTATACTTTCAAGGCATATGTATTGAAAACATTATCCAAGTCCCATACCACAAGACTGCATCATTAATTTCTGTAATCATTATGAACTGGCAGGAAGCTGGATTCTTGAATCAAGATATGCTATAGCTGAAAGTTATTTTTGCTAGGATCTTAAACCTGCTTTTTCTTGTTGTCAAATGTATAAGATGAATATACTGAAAATATTGGTATCACGATACTGTAAAAAATCAAATGTTTAACAGAAACAAACAAATCAACCTCACTTCACTGGAGATGCACGATTTGGAAGAGTCTTTGAATTCTGACAATTGAAATAAGCTGGGTCTGCTGAGAATTGGGCAGGATATAAAGAAAATAAATCCAAATTTCTGTAGCTAGTGGAAAATTTTGAGTCTGTAATTGAGCATGTACTTTTATGCTCCCAAAGATCGTTACCAGAGATTATGCAGCTGAATAGGTTTTCTGAGGTGAACTTAAAATAGACCTAATATCATACTAACCTCCCCAAGAGGATACWGTACACCACAGAACTGGACTTTGAAAAACAGGGAATTACGAATATTTAAAGTAACCTAATCTGAGGAAGACAGACAGAAAAAAATAGGGAGTACTTATTTTCAGAATTTTTTGTAATATGACAACAAGACAGTAAAGGACCTAAGAGACCTCACAGACTATGTAGTTCACTCCCCACTTGCCTCTTAAAAAATTGTCATATCCAAAAATTGATACAACAATTCTGTTGAAGTTTAAAGGGCATTGAATAGCAGTACTTGCTTTTGTTATATTACATACAGTATTTCTCTTAATACATCCCAAAGAGACACTTACTTTTCCTGGAGTGGACAATATTGATCACAAACAAATTAGCTTGCAATCTGCTTTCCCTGCCATCACCGTCTGTTGCATCACTGCTTAAATATTTAGTCATAGCATTAGATTTTTCATTTCCAAGAATACAATACCTGTGCACTTGGCCTTGCCTAGTAAGCCTTTCACAAATCAGCACTTGTATTATGTGGAGATTTATTAGTATACTTCAAAACAAAATGAGTTTATGAAAAATACTTCAAATGTGGAAGATAACTGGATAAATAATTGCTTAAAGAAGAAAAATACAGCTGAGAGAGGTTTTGCTATCTACTGAAAACCAGTTACAGTTATTGCCTTTATGTCCGGGAAATGAGAGCCCCATAAAAACAAATAAAGAATTTATCAAGAGATAATAATAATAAAAAATGGTACAAAGTGGTGTAAAATCTTTCAGTGTGTGATCAGTTCCATGACTGTGGTTTGAAATCATAGATTGGTTCTTTGCCATGCTACCATAATGTGATAGCATTTGTCAGTCTAAATCCAATAGGGAGCTCTTAAGCTGCTTTTGATAGGATAAAGATACTGGATCCAGTTCTCTATTCTTATCAGTTTAACTCTATCGACTTAAGACAGATAGAACTGGAGAAAATGATTAATTATATCTCTAAGATCTTATCTCATCAAACACTTCTTAGTGCTTTATGATAATCAGTCATAAGCAAATATGAGATATCCCTTCAAAGGCAAAGCAGATGGTCCTTGACAGATACCAGTGATAGCTGATATATCATCTGGTGCACAGAAGGCCCAAACGCTCTAATACATATCCTGCTGCAGAGCTGGTAAAATAACAATAAACAGAAGAAAAAGTGAAAGGAAGGTGAAAGTCATAATTCCAGATATGCAATGCAAAGCCAGGAAAATACAGAAACAGAACAGACTAGAACAAAAGACTTAAATGGGTCTTTTCTGCCATTGACTTCCTTCATCCATTGATGTCTCCAAAAAGTGTTTAAAAGTAACCAACTGCTCTTTTGAGAATGCCAAATACCTTTCCTAAACAAAGAGTAGAAAAGTTTCTCAAAATGGTTCCATCAGAAGTTCCAGAAAATAGTCATGTAACTCTTAAAAGACAAACTGCAAAATACACCGTGTATCTTGTTTGCTGATGAATAAAAAACCTCCAAACCCTATTCCTTTTTAAGAAACTATTCCAGAAATTTGTTGCAGAAATCAACTGATAAAACCAACTATTTCAACAATCTGATGCTAAACCATTGGCATAATGCCAGGCATCACATAGGCATCACAAAGAGTACTGACCACAGCTAAGTTTGTCTAATACTTTTGTTATTACCAGAACCTGGGCAGAAATGTCTTACATGGTTATCTATCAGTTTGTTTGTTGCATTCATGTTTAACTGAAAAGTTCACAATGTCTATATAGTTTTGCAAAACATAACAAAAAAGAAAAAAGGAGAGAGAAGGGAGAGTGTGGTGGAATCTCAGAAGAGGCAGAATCCAAACCAAACAGGACAGAATAGGGAAATGGAGATGGGGAAGCAGAGATCAGAACAGAGGGCCAGGACTAGTAAGTTATGGACAAAGAAGCATGAACATCTGCACTTTTTCTGGAATGATTACACATTTCCTTCTTATAGAACCTGAAATCAAACCACTATTTTTTCCCATTGTTATTTGTGCCTCAAAAATAACTTTTGCTCAATAACAAACTATGCGTACAGTCCCTTCACCTGGCAGGTCTGCAAAGAACCAAATGGTCTCTGTTGCTACACCTTGCTAGCAGAGAATATAAGTATTAAACACTCTGTTTGTCCTGGGACTGCCTTAAAAAAGGGAATTGAATTGAGGCTGCAGAGGCCACCTAAATGCTGAATAATGTTCATCAGCTCACAGGCAAGTTTTTATCAGTTTCAAACAAGTCTCAGTAGGCAATGTGTCACATTTCCTAGCATGAGTGCCCAACTTCACAGATTCAATTTACCCTTAAAATACCACTTTTACAGTGCAATATTGCTGTATCTGATTATCAGCACTGAGCAGATCAGGAAGAATTATCTTACAAATGGCTGTTTAATTAATTCAGAGCAAGCTGTGCTCCTTTCAAAGAGAAATTATTTGGAAAATCAGCACCAAGTTTTATTGGACTTTCAATATGTATTTGATACAAGTGAATATCCAGGACTTTGGACTCCATGGAGCATATTTACTTTCCCCACCATTTCCTACAGATGGGTCAGATGCTAGCATCTGATCATGATTTCATCCACCTATACACACATCAGGTCTAAACAACAGGAATTAAAATGCTAGAAGTTATCCACAAGAATTAAGGAAGAGAATTAGAGATTGAAAACAACACAAACAGGAGAATAAGGGTTACTTCCCATGCCTTTCTTCAATTTGAAGAATGTGAGCAGGGTGATTTTTTGGGGAGGGGAAGGGTAGAGAAAGATTGATCTAAAGAGTACATTGTCCTAAGTCCACCATCCTATATMCTATCATAAAAGCCACTAGAAGTGGAAGTCAATGTACTTGACACTGAATAGTAAAGAAATTTGGTTGATCATGAAGTGCCTCTTTGCAAGCATACCTTCTCAGCTGTGCTCCTGCTTCTCAATTTGAGTGCCTAACATCAGCTCCAGCACCAAAGGAACAAAAGATGCACCTGGCAGTAAAAGCTTCCACTTTACGGAGAAAAAGGTCGGCCCTTGGTCTGAATGCAGATGGAAAATGTGCTCAGGTACACCGATTCCTAAAGTGTCTGGAAGCAGTCGAAGATCCCCGACACTGAAAAACGTCTTATTAACGGCAGGTGCAATTCCCTCAGGGGAGGTGAATAACCCTATGCCATGGCATTTCAATTTTTCCCCAGCTCTGCAGAATTGCCTCAGTCCAACTACAGTTAAATTTCCCCCAGCAGGTGTTCAATCAAGCCCTGTTTTATCTACTCTGTCTGTAACAGCTGTATCAGACAACACACATTTCTTCATGCTATCTTATGATTAAAAAGACGGGTAGTCTACATCTCTGCTCATCTAAGTATGTAAGGTTTCTATTTCTGTACTCCAGTGTTACTTGACATAGCTTATAAATAATCCATCACCAGCAAGCACTAGGCAATTAAATACCTTTCGTCCCTCCACGCCCAACTTCTGAATACTTGATAAGAGTACCCAATACAGGAAGGCACAGCAAAGAGATGGACAATGTGGGAACTTACCCTATTCATGAGAAAGGTTTTAGGCAAGCAGACAGTAGTCCCAGACTACTACCTTTACCTCTGTCCTTAATACATACCATGGACATGTCCATAATATTTTTCGACACCTGAACTTGAAACCTGCTCAGTGTGTGGAGGTCACCACCGATCAAGGAACTAATGCTGCTTCTACACTCTGACATGGCTTGAAGCAAGACTGGTCTGAGGGGATCCCAAGGATGCAAGGCATTGCCAGAGCTCCTCCGTTACAACTTTCTTTCCCCAGAAGAGGCACTTCGAAGAGTTTACAGAAAAGTCCTTTCTCCTCCTCCAAGGAAGAAGGCTGAATTCTCCAACTCCAAGCTTGAATCCTTGCAACTGCTTACCCAAGGGAGGCTGGATGCACTGCCTCCCATGGAGAGCAGGGCTGATTTGCAGAACCCCCTGCTGAGCCAACAACAGCCTTGTTCCAGCTCATGAATTACATCCTAAGGCCCCACCAGCTTTTGAGAAAGGCCTAATTCTGCTATTGTTGCATTTGCACAACTCAAGGAAGGTTATTTAATCACTGAAGCTATCTCCACTAATTTTTACAACTATCACGGGGTTTTTTATCTTTTAAAGAAACTACTGTGTTTCTGAAAATAACTTTTTTCATATATTCCCCCTTCCACCACAGCCTGCTCTGATCTGTAGGCCCCAACTACACTGTTTTCTGCCCACCTGAGCATAATTCTAGTCCTCGATTTGGCAAGGCATACAGAAAACGGAGGTACAGTCCAGACCTCAGGGATTACAATTCAGCCAGGATTTTAGCACTTCTAGGAGAACTTCTCTTCACTAAATATCATTAGACCAGGTCCCCTTCCATTTTTATTTTGGTAAATCGGTCCTTCCCTTCTGTCATTTGGCTATTACCTCCCTTTCTCACTGTGTGTATTACAGAAGCCATTTTTAAATGCCCTTCAACATCTAATTCAAAACCATTTTGTGCATTTTCAAGGTATGCACATTGGAAATATTCTCCAGATCCTATTCTCCAGATCCTGTGCTGCAGGATTCAGTCACTAATCCATTTAAGCAGCATGAAGTGATAGGAAAGTCAAATGCAAATTAAACCGGGAGATAAAAAAATTGCTTTTTTCTCCTGGTCCCAGAGGCAAATCAATTTTTGGCATTTGTGCCCACACACTCAAAGATTTGCAGGTGTATAGCTGTCACCAGTTCATTAAGATGCTTTGATGATGTGGTTTTAGGAGCTGAAACTCTGTATCTGTGAAAAAGTTCAACTTTTAAAAGCAGTTTAAGTAAATGAGCTGCTCCTACAGTAAAGCATAGTCTTTGGGCACCCAAAATCAAACGTAATTCATGTACTTTTTTAAATTTCAGAAAATCTTAGTTCTTGTTCCCCTGCATGTTCTGGCCTAGCAATTATATCCTGAGTTTCGATGGAGATAGACACTGAGAGGTATTAGCAAACACAGTGAGGGTCACTGTTCAGAAGTGGAGAGGCTGTTGATTTTATTTCCCACTGGAATCTAGTGGGAATAAATGAACTACAGGATTCCAGAAGAACAGCTTGTTCTCCAGGCTTCGCTCTGTTCAATCAGGAAAAACATAAGTTATTAAAATACATACACAGAGCACGAGGACTGAAAACAGGCTGTGAGGTCTTTTGCTCTCAAAATCACAAGCACAAATCCAGACTAGTGCTGGTCAAAGCAGCTGCCTTTATTCTTCTTGCTGCTTTACTGTTTTTTAGTATTATCCTTATTATTAGCAGTGGCATGTCAGTATTGCTGTCCATACTGCTTCCCTCATCATACTATCAGAGACTGCCCATATCACAGACATTTCCATTCAAACCAAGCCTTCACAGTGGTTCCAGCAAGGAAGCTAATGACTGAATAAATTAAGGGTGGCAGTCCACTTCAAACAGGCTCAGTCTTTCAGACCAGCATGCAAACAGCCATGTATCACCACCTCTGCTAGACAGGCAAAACTCCAATCCTGATGCTTCAGAGAAAGATACTTCAAGAAATCCTGCATTAGCCCAATCTATCACTAGAATTACCCACACAATATTCCTCCAATACTTCAGTATTGACTCTTCAGCAGTAAGGTTAATGTTTRTTTTCCTACCCTAAATGCAACATGTAAGTAGGGGAGGAGGAAGCCCTGATCTTAGGCAGTCTTCTTGGTCCTAACCTGCTACAATCTCTCCCCTACCCTCCAGACTCCAGATTTAGTTTCTGATTTTAGCTGTAGAAAGGATAGAGTTAATTTTGTATCATCAGAAACTGCACTAACAAGTATTATATGATTTCCTACTTGATCATTAAACTGTCAAATCTAGCGTAATAAACCCTTCACCAGTTTAAGGAAATACAAAAGACTTGTCATGGAGAGAATTTTAAGAACACGACAATCATGTATAAATTAAAAAAAGTACTGATGTTACTTTCTACAGCTGGATCCACAAGAAATCATTTTCCACCTTCACACAGTAAAAGCAACTGCTTCTGCAAGAAGTTTTTTTCTTTTTCAAATTTCTTGAAACTTTCTGAGCTTTCAGTCTTGCAAAGAACTCATCTGAATCACAGAGTCACTCAAAGTGACACTTCAATGCTTTTCAGGAACTAGGCAATGGTCTGGTATACATTAAGTTTATGATCTATATTTCCTTGTAGTCTATCACAACCTAATAAAACTATGTCAACAAGCATTAAGGAGGGAGAAATAACACAGTAATTTTCCAGCCACGTTATGCCAGCTCTCAAATGTCAAACTTCTACTACCAGGTTATCTGCAGAGCCTGCAGAGGCAGTGCATTGAGTACATTGCAATCTAAGCTGTGAGCAAGTTACTGTTGGCTGATTTTCTAATACAGTGTTCAAATGCAAAAGATAATTCCAGGATCTCCACAAGCTGTAGGAGCACAGTATTCCAGGCGCAGTTTGCACTCCTGAGTTTGGAAATATCTGCACTATCAGATAAAAAGCCTTTTATAAGCAGTACCACGTTAATGAACTTCTCCAAAGAGAGCCACAGAACAGAGATCCTTAAGTGGTAGCACACTGACAAATGAGGGCTATAATTTTGTGGGAGGAATGTCAGTGTAACTGCTTTTCCTTCACTCAGTTGTTTCCTCTGGTGGCTAGCTCCACTAGCTATAGCTTTCCTAGAAAGAGGGCTAGGAGGCCAGCTAGGGGTTTCAGGCTTCAGGGTCTACCTGACCATTCATCCGAGCCAGGCAATCAGTGCCTGTTCAACATAATCTGCACAGTCTTTTACCAATATCCTCTGCTGCCACAGGATTTAGCACAGCAACTGCCCTGAATCACTGATAGAAACCGTGAGGTTTGGGACCCTGCTGCAGCAATGATATTTTCAGTACCCCAAACACTGTTATGTCTTTCTCAAGAGAAAGACATACGTCACAAAAAAAGGTCAGTCAGTCCTCAGGACTTAAGAGGAGAAGGTCTTCAGGGATATCTCAGGCGGCTTCCTCTTCTCCTCATTCTGAATAACTGATAAACTAAGCCCTTTGGGTATTCACAGAAAGGAGGGCTTCTGGCTATGGACTGGGTATCCCCACTGAGCACATCTTCATACAGCCAACAATTTCACTAGTGAAGTGAGCAGACAATACTTATGGTGGTCTTGTTCGATAGCGATAGATGAGACTGTCCTTCCTCATCACTCACTTCTTCGCTCATAGCCCTGCTTGATTTATTTGTAGCAGCAATACGTTAACGTTATCTGACAGCTACTGTTAAAGTGTCACAAGCATGTGTATGCAATACTGCAGATGCTGCAGGGAATCTGCTGCAGGCCACTATCTTCAGAGGCACAGAAAGCAAGGGGAGGGAAGGGAAATACCTTACAAACCAGAAATATTCTACTACTCCCTACCGCTCTTACTCAGAGGGAAAATTGACAGGGAAAAAAAGCTAGAGAGGCAAACAGATGTAGAAGGCATGGCAACGTTCAGACAAAATGAACACTGCAAGCTTTCCCACCTGTGTCCTGATAATTAAAAACCCAGCAAAATCAAAACTAAACCCAACCACTCAAAGGGCACCATCCCACTCAAGTACCCAGTACAAGAGTCTGGGCAGACTGATGATGGTGCTATATTGAGTAGGTGGGTGATACAGGCTTTCTAAACATTAGGAGACATAAGAATAATCTTTTCTTTTTAAGCTTCTTTCTTTACAGCAGTATACAAATGTGGTGATAAAATGGCATAAGTTTGGTTGACGGCATTTCCTGCCTCCATGACCCCTCAAGTACTTACAGATCTATTCTTATGCCACCCTTGAAAATGAGAGAGATGTTACCCTCATGTCTCATATATACATAGCAAACAAAGTATTTGTCCGAGGTCACAGAAGAAACCAAAGGCAAAGCCAGGATTTGCATACAGATTTCTCAAGCACCAGATTGCCCAATACTTTAACAAAAGCATTTACCAGTTTCTTCTGTGTCTCAACCTCTGCAAGAACAGCCTTACAGGAAGAACCAAGCAAAATACTCTTGCTATGACCCTTGAAGTCAGTAATGTTAAAAGACAAAGAATTTGCCTTAACCACATAATGTCCATTTTATGAACTCTGAGAAGGGAAAGTGATTCCAGGTCCATAACTCTTAAAGGGCTGGAACACCTGACAGCTGTAAAAATCTCAGATAAGGAGAAATAAAGCTGTTTTGATCTAAAGAACAACAACTTGATAAAAAGAACCAGAGAATTATTTATATTCTGCATGAGACAGACCTTTCATATGCAAGTGTGAGAAGGACGTGTAGGAACCTCACTGGCCATTTTTCATGGTCTCAGTGAAACCATAAATCAGTTTGTCCTCAGTATCCAAAGGACTAAGGATCAAAATTGCAGCCTTATTGCAGCCTTTCAGTACTTAAAGGGGGCTTATAAGAAAGAGGGGGACAAATTTTTTTGCAGGGCCTGCTGTGACAGGACAAATGGGAATGGTTTTAAACTAAAAGAGGGTAGATTTAGACTAGATATAAGGAAGAAATTTTTTATGATGAGGGTGGTGAAACACTGGCACAGGTTGCCCAGAGAGGGGGAAGATGCCCCATCCCTGGGAACATTCAAGGCCAGGTTGGACGGGGCTCTGAGCAACCTGATCTAGTTGAAAATGTCCCTGCCCATGGCAGGGGAGTTGGCCTAGATAACCTTTAAAGGTCCCTTCCAACCCAAACTATTCTATGATTCTAAAATGATCACTATTATATTCAGAAAAATTCAATGCACCAGGTAACACAGTATAATTCTGTGGATTTTTCAAAGAACACTGAAATCAGCCTCCAGAAAGACAGCCTGAGCTGGGATGTTTGTAAGCTTATCTGCCACACAAGCACAAGTTGTGGTAATAAAATCATGTCCCCTCTTTCCCTGCTTTAAAAAGTTCTCACCGTAGGTACTTTCTATCACTACTTTCTATCACACAAATAAATAAACAAATAAATTTTAGCTTATCTTCTTGTTGCTCAAGTGAGTTGACTGAGTCAGTTGATTTGGCCTGCTAAACACAAAATGTAGCAACGCTGATAATCAGGCAGGGAGTACAAAACAAGGACAAAAATAGGTGCTGCTCAGTATTTATTGATGCCTGTGCCACCAGTTTGATGTGGTTTGTTAAAGATTCCACCACACAGGGTCTACTGAATGTATGGCTGGAAAGAGGACTCCATTTTCTCATGTCAGAGTACTCTTAAACCCCTCCTAACAGGACATAGGTGCAACAGAAGTTTTGCACAACAGTTAGGACAAGCCAAAAGGCTGATTCAAAACATTTACCCAGGAGACTTGTACCTGTGTCAGCAGTGGTTCCTGCAGAAACATAGCAGGGCAGGGAACTAAATCCTCCTGGAAAAACCTGCAGCGTAGCGCACTTTGCTTAGCCACCACCATTGCTGTCCAAGCACCTTTTGTTGTACTTGGCCCTGTCAGCAGGAAGGCTGATGCTCCCAGGATCAATGGGGAAACAAGCTGTAACCTATTAACTGCATAATCTACCTTCTCTCCTTCCAACACCAATATGGTTAAAAAAAGTACGGGTCAGATTTGCACAAGTATTTAGGCCAGATGTGTAGATAAGCAGCTAAACTATTTAGACATACATTAAATCACATTAAGTGCCTATCTGCACCTTTTTAAACTGAGCTTCTTTCCCTTTATCAGATTCATAGTAATTTAATAGGAGCTGATTAGAAATGAAGGTCTCCAGGGCCAACACATAAAGTTTACTTCAGTTCACTCCAAGCCACAAAGCCAGCCGCAAACTACTTGTTGTTGTGTGAGCGGAGACCCAGTGCATGCAAAGAGATGCCAGGCGAGTAAACCGGGGAGGTCAGGAGACTTGTGTCATGGGGAACACAAATCGTGAGTGCTGAGCTCCGCAGAGAAACAGAAGATGAGGCTGATGATGGCTACGTTAGCGTGCTGCAGCCGGCTACATGTCAAGCTGTGCCTTGGCTTCRAGTCCCCCTAAGGGGAGAAAAGTGCACTAAAAACAAAGGCCAAATAAAACATGCTTTAATTCTCAGTCATTAAAACCCCAGCTGCAAATATAACTGAAGTATGTTTCTTTTTAAAGAAACAACACAACACTTTCTCCCTCCAGCCCTGTTGACTTCAAAGGCTTCAAAAGTAACTCGATGCCACGACTAGAGGCAAAGCTGCCATTAAGTGCTGACTCCTGCAGTCACAGAGATTTTGAGGTCCCGAATTCTGTTTTGATTCTTTATCTTCAAATGAATTAAAACAAGAAATAAGAGAAATAAGATGGGATGCAGTTTCCAACATGGCTGTCTGAATGCCCGCATGTATGATAAGAGCTGTGGGGTGAGTAAATGCACAGAGGTCACGGTTGGAAGACACGATCTACAAATACTTTCGATACATTCCAGTGAGGACCATCTCTCCCCACTGCTGCATGGCTCAAAGGGTTTCTTATGTCCCTGTGCCCTCTTTTATTACAGTTTGTGCTACCAGGCTTGATCAAGTTCAGCACTCGCAGAAAACAAGTCTGAAACCCCTTTTAAAGTGCCTTCTCCAACGTGCATATTTCACAACCCACTGAGTTTTAAGTCAGCAGAGCTTTAATCCATGGCTTTGCACATCAACTTCAACAGAAACTGAGTTTCTGCATCCATATCGCGCACACAGACTTGGGGACTCCCTCAATTCAGTTGCAGACACCGGATGGCTTGCCCTGATCCCTAATTTAGCCTCATGAAATCCTTCCCTTGACCTGGAGCCACAGGCCAGGGTCCAGGTGAGCTGGTAACTTTAGGAGACTAAAGGCAAAGGGGAACAAGGCACCCACCACATTGCGCCATGTTGATACTGCCAGTCCTTCCATCTTTGAAAATCAACCTGAGCACAAGTGCCTGCATTGTCAGTACTGCACCCAGCCTAAGCACTACTGGCATGTCCACGTGCTCAGCTACAGAAAACTAAGAGTCAGAGGGAACAGGGAGGGAAGGAAAAAATAACACCAAAAAATTGATTGAGCCTCGTGGCTATCACGTACTTGGATGAAAGTCCAATTCCTTGCTTATGCTGATGGTGTTCTAGTACAGACTGCACACGAACAAGGCATTCCCGAGCTTTTAATTTATTACGGTGTTCCCAACAAGCACAAACATAAAAGTTACTTTTCAGGCTTTCTTGTCCCTGTGCACTTAAAAACACTGCAGCCACACTGAACCTCCTTGGCCACTGCTGGGTCTGTGGAGAGAAAGATCAATCCAGACAACAGCCTCTCCCTTCCTTTCCGATTCTCCATCAAACAGATGGGAACGCAGGGAGAGGAAAGAAACTGAGGAACAAATGGCTGAGCTGACTCATGCCTTCAAAGTGTCCATTTAAAATGACCAAGTAACTATTCTTTAGGTCAAACCAGAATGAATACCAGTCTGCATACAAAAGTATCTTGCATAAATGCAGATGCTAATCACAAAAGCTTAACTTCAAAAGAAACACACTCAAGGATGCTTCCCATTCCTGCCAGTGCAATATCCAGGCATCTTGCAATCTTTCAGTATGGTAATAGGGATAGTAGAGGACTGAGAACAAACAATCCTGAGGGACAAGGCTGTAATCCAGCCACACTTGCACGTGCATCTACACCATTCTCTGGACAAGAGCTAATGGAATAAATTGGAGCAGTTAAGTGAGAACAATAATAAAGAAAATGTTGTCGTTTTTTTTTAGTACATAATGACAGCACAGAGGACATCAGCCCAGTTTCCACCTCTACAGCAGACCTACTATACAACCTAGAGCTACTCACTTAATATCATCATGTGCCAGAGCTTAGTTGTAGATTATTTTCATTTCATATCCCTTCTCGTATTTAATCAGGCTGCTCAGAGAATGGTTTACAGTGTGTTAATATGCAACTTCACAGCATCTAGAACAATGTGGCTCCAGTCCTGGTTCTAGGGAGAATAGCTTAATAACAATTTATTACAAACAGCATGGCCCACCGGTGGCAGCATGGAAAGGCTGGTGGAAGGCACAGCATACACAGTGCAATTACTCTTCATGATTTAACCCTGAAGTCCTTTCCCTTGGGCAAAGACTATCTTAGTGCCTTCAGTGGGAGTTTGGTCAGAGTAAACCCTTAATTTCTAAGAAAATAAATCTATGCACTTGCAGCAGCATAAAGAACAGTTGTTTCCTATCATCTACCTCTAAGACCTCAAGTTGTTGAATCCACTCTACCGTCCCATACCCCAACCATCTTGCTGAGTCACAATATGCAGCCATGAAGGCTACCTTCAAATAGCAATCTGAAGTATTGTTTCTTCCTTCAGGCCAACCTTGTCTTCCCCAGAGACATATTTTCTTATGACAATGAATAAAATCTGTTTTGTTTTGTATTTTGTTATAAAGCAATTTGTAAAAAAGAAGTAGTGAAAATAACAAACAGACGATGCCTTTTTCTTTAAATCTTTCCAATGTAAAATAAAGCATGGCTAAGGGTTTCCAGGCCAGCAGAGTTTTCTTGTTTTGTTTGTTTATTTTAACAAAAGTAATTCGGAAAGCATGAGAGCAGGACGTACTGGTACTAACTATGTTATCTCAGCAGTGCTGCAGTTTCCCATAGCCTACACTATCTGCAGGACCTCTGTTTCTTTCTGGTCATGAATTCAGAAACAATGATAGAGCTGAATAAAATTGTGCACCTTGATGAATAGCAGACGTAGAAATCCTGCATTTGACCAGGGCTTCCTGGCTGGTGCCTGTACAGAAAAAGCTTGGCATGGGAGATGCCTTAAAAACTCAAGTACTTACTATTCAGAAGTCACACAAAACCTGCACTGCCCTGAACCCAACCTGACCACCAGTCTCAAATTTTCCTCACCACCCTTCATCTGCAAAGGGTATTGAGTGCGTTGAGTACATTTACAGGGCATTCACAGGCAAAACAAGTGAGCACCACAGATGATGCAGAYGGGCAGAAAGCCATGCGGGTGCCCTAACAAGAGTAGTGACCCTCCTAAACAGAGCTCAGGACCCTGTTAATGCAGCCATGTGAATGCTAGCTGGCCCGGATGGGCTCACATCTGCCCGAAAAACATCTTGCAGATGTAGCCTAGTTCTCTCTGCCGAGGCCGGAGAGCTCTTCTGCTGCTGTTGGTTAACAGCTGGCCCTGAGCCGGACGCCCTGAGCAGCGGGAACAAGAAATGTCAGGGTCTGACCAGCTGAGTCTCCCTTCTTCAAAAATCACAGCAATTTTGCATTGACTAGCAGCTCCGGATTGTGAATGAATGGCACACCCAAGAACCTGGTAGGGAAAACTCCACAAGAATTCACTTAGTTTTAAGCTGTAGTAGAGAAATCTGCATTTCCCCTGATAAGGGACAGGAAAATATGAGGGAATGAATCTATCATACTCTATCATTGCCCAAGTCTAGAAGACAGCAAGTTAGCAGCAGTACAGTGTGGAGCTCAGTGTAATTTCCCTCCAGACTACTCTAAACTTGGAATGGGGTTTTTTTCCAAATTTATTGCTTCTTTGATTTCATAACAAATTAGCTCCATGTACCATTACAAGAATTGCTTTGCTGTCAGCCCTGCAGGCTTAATTTGGGGTCTGGGAAGCAGAGGGCTCTTCCCTTCTCACACATTGTCAACAGCCATACAAGGTTTTGAACACTGAGTTCCACCCACGTTCTTGTCCTTGTACAACCTCAGTGAAGCCTTTCACAAGGTTGGACAGGTGTAAAATGACAGAACTCGACCTAAAACACCACTAAAAAGACAAAGCTGGAAAAAAAAAAAAAGCTGTTGCTCTGACGGTACATATTAGACTTGAATCAACTAAGAGTTTTCAGCTTTTTTGTTTTTTTTAGAAAGAACATCAACGTATCAAATCAGAATGAAGATAACCGAGGGAAAGGGGTAGGAGGAAAGAGAATTGCTGCCAACAGTCAAYGCAATACTACTGTTTTCGCGGAGCATGTGTTCCCTTTAAAAGTGGTCCAATAAGCTAGTGCTACAGCCATCCTGCTACTCAAGCACTGCGAGAATGTAAAATAGATGGTTAGAAACTAGGACCACGGTGTCGCAGGCAATCTTTCACAGATTTATGTAGGTGACTCTTGAATCTAATTATCTTTTTTCATCTCTACTACACAGATCTCTCACTGATCATAAATACTATGCATCAAACTAGCATAGAAACAGCTCCTGTTGGGTGCCTGTGCTAGCTGGGGTAATGCTCATACTGACAGGCAAACAGGAGCAAAGGCTCTATATTAAAATAATCCAAGTTAGACTTGGATTTAGTTGCATACACTAATTGAAAAGATTGCCCCAAAGCTGCAGTAGTCCTAAGTATGCTGAGTATGCGTGCAAGCAAGCATGTTGTCATGATGCTGACAGATGATGAATTTGTTTGTGTAGTGAATACATACAAGTGAGAAGCATCTGGAAACATATTGTAACRCATGCTCTATACAAATCTAAACTCCGCTAATAGTCCTTGGATTCTAACTGCTGGTCAGCTGGGTGCCACTGAGTGACAACTTCGGTATAAATTCCTGTTTGTGGCTAAAGGACCAAGGAACTTTAGCTGAAGTACAGATATTTGAGGAAGGGCCAGCATAGGCTATCCTAAAATAATGTTGTTCGAAGAGGTAGAAACAATACTCTAATCTTCACCTCAAATTTACTCACAGCCAGGGTTCTTTGGTTTGAACAGTGTCCTCTGGTTTAACTCAGTTTTCTCTCAGTTGTCTCATATTTATATATGAATCAGGGTAAACAACTATATTTTAAAATATTCAGTGTTAGTTTTTTATAAATAAGGAGAAGCTACTTTCTTTTAATTTCCCTATGTGAGGGAGACTCTCCATTCCTTTGCTAATCCCAGAAGCCCTTCATCTTACACATCTAGTTTCAGGTAATTAATTCCCAAGACTGGCTAACCAGACCTGTATGCAGTATTCCCAACACCGCAAGGTCTCACTCACTGTATGACAGAACTACTAATCCCCTCTTGTGCCTCTTCGGAGCACTTCACCGAACACATCCCAGGGTTGTACCTGTCTTTCACAGCTGCATCACTACAGCAACTTTGTCATTCTTGGACTGACTCATGCACCGTGGTCTTTCTCCTTTTCTGTCATTGCCAACTGATGAAGGCTAAGTGCAGAGCTGAAATTAAATCTAACGTGATTTAACAGCTATCAACTGGTAAGACCTTACTTCTTAGAAGAAAGAGTGCACAACTGTAAAACAAGATTTAAGCCCAAGGTTTCTATTTGTCAATTGACATCACAACTGAAATCACCCAGGAGAGCACCCTGACAGTTCACTTAGATGAATTTGCTTTCTCAAATATCCATCTATATTTGCTATTCTTCAGACCTATGGCATCCTCTCCAATATAATGTATTAATTAAAACTCCTTGCAATTTAATGTACCACTGTTTGCCTGTTTTAGGATTTCTTTACTCATTTTCACCCCTCCCTCCGTTTGAGCATGCTTAAAATTTAGATGTGGCAATTGCAGTATCACTTCTCCATATCTCTTAGCAATGATCCTTTCACCTTTTCTCCCTTTCTCCCTCTCCCCTGCAGTTCAGCAGTATTGTCCTGAGGCAAAACAGTTATTCACCTTTAATCCATTCCTAGGTGGTCTTTAACTTAAACCCAGCCTTGGCAGCTGCTGTTCTTCACTTGCTCTATTTTTATCTCTGTAAATATGTTCAGGCAGGCAAAATAAGAAGAACAGAAGTGCTGCAATAGGTGGGTAGTTAAATGACACAGGACGATGAAGAAAGTCAAAGTTTGTAACACTTCAGAGCCTCATCTACTGTAACCCAGCACAGAWCTGAATCGAGAGGCAGAAACGCTGAGCCAGAGCCAGCTGAGGTATTGCTCACAGCTCTGCCACAAGCGTGGTATCATTCCTAGGAAATAACGGGGTACAAGTAGCGTGCTTGTATTGTGTGCAGTTAGAAATTACTGGCTGGCAGCTCACCTCATGTTTTTGATTATTGCTCAGATGCATTTTTCCTGCTTCAGTAAGGTCAGTTCTAAGAAATAATAAAAACTGATTCACAATAACGAACCTCGAAGCAATCACAGAGCATGGAATCTTTTGGCAGTGTCTCTGGAATTAAATATTTACTGGACATATTTCTATTCTAGGGACCTAGCCAAAATGAGAGAGAAGGCATGTGAAGCCAGCCTTTTTCCAAAGCAAGCATAAAACCTCACACACATAACGCCACACATCCCCCACTGAGAGATCACAGAAACCTGGCTGCCTCGGAGATCATTCATCTGAAAGAAAAAACAAGAGTGGACTGGTAGGCTGGGAGGCACATCAGACAGCCATCTCGGCTGTGGTGTGCCAAGGAATAGCTGATTTGACCCTGCCCCTTGCTCCTCTTTCTTTAGCAAACATTGCTTCTTGCTCCGTCGAGGCAGAACTCCAGCAAATGTTTACATTATTGCATGATTAAGGTAAGGTTTAAAAATACCCCGTTGAAGATTTTACTCTACGTGTGATGAGAGCTTCTGATTGCCACGGTGCTCTGAAACTAGCTGCTTACTTTTGTTATCTCCTTCCTTCTCCCATAGCAACCCCTTCCAATCAAGTAATGCTAACTGATCTTGGAAATCAATCAAACTCCTATTATGTTTACATACAATAGACCACCATGACTCACTTGCATTTACAGCCCTTGAGCTCCAAACACTGGTTTAAAACAGGCCACAGATTATTATAATCATGTTTACACAAGAAATATAATATGCCAACCTGTCAAAATATTGTCAATATTTATTCCACATAAATCCGTCCCCAAAAACTGAAGCAAAAACTTAATGAAACATTAGAACTSAGGCAGGCTGGGAAAAAGGTAGAAGCAAATATTTGAATGAAACACAAATAATTCATGGATGAAGCTTAAAAAAAGCTGAGTATCAAAGAGAGAGTTGTCCCAAATAAATTGGGTGGATTCACAACAAGCAGTAAGGCACGTGAAATGAAAACTTGCATGGGCTATGGAAGACATTAAGACCAAAGAGAAAGGATGGTAGATTGCCCTTAGAGTCAGGAGAGAGAAGTGCAGCACAGACTTGTGTAACAAGAGGAAAAAAGGCTACTTGAATAGGAAAGCAGCTCTAACAGCAAGCGAGTAACATGCCTTGCTTTCTAAGGATACAAAATTAAAACTAGATGGCCAAGCATCATGGCAAGATGAACTGTATTTCTATACAAGTGGAAACTGGACATGTCTTTTAACTACCACTCCTCAAGGAAAAATGGATGCAGAAAGGGGTTACTTCATGCTGAAGGGCAGGAAGGAATCTACAAGATTCCTAGACTAAGGAATCAGACTAAGCTCATTAAGCAACTCCATGTTTCATCTCTCCTTGAGGAACCATTTTTTCTAATACTGCTGGGGAAAAACGGAGCCAATTTCCACATCATTTAGTACCTTTTCTGAGAGATTCTGCTCTGTCCTATGCAATGCAAGCTTGGATGGATTTCAGTGGGAGTTAGCAAGTGAAGCTTGCAAACAAATGTCAGGAAGGAACTCTGTGTTATTTTTACCTAATCTTATTTTTCCATGTGAAGTCATCTGGGGCAGTTTTGTTCCTGCTGGAACCCTGCAGTCCATGGGAGTTTCAGGTAATCCATCTCTCAAATTAAGCACTGCAGAAACAAAAGGGCTGACACATTTGAAAGTTAAAATCCTTACCTCTTTGCCCAAGTTTCAATCTGTATAATGTGGGATGATACAAAATGAACCTGAAGGGTTCATGAGCCAGTTCCTATTTCTATAGCTAACTTTTTATGGAAATAATCCATACTCTCAGTTTTGAAGCACAACTTCTCTCAGTTCTATGAGTTCTCACTAAAATCCTTAAATCAGAAAAATCTGACGTTATGATGAATTCAGTGGCTCCCAAAGGCATGTTCAGAACATAAACAGAGCATTAACACTACTTACTAGTCATCTCTTATCTTCCTATTGGCTAGATAAGATCTTTTGTTAGGAGTTTGCACAGTATTCACTACATTAAGGTCCTGATCCCTAACTGCACACTTACAGTGTAACAGAAAAATAAGGTCTGTAAGGAACTAGTTAGTAGTTATCTCAGTCCCCACCTAACACAGACAAACACACATTTTGTGGTGATAARGTTGTTTCACAACATCAGTTATTCTTATGGCCATTCTCTGCTGTTACCTTTCCAATTTATCTACAAAAATCCTCTAAAAAACATTGTCTTTTCATTACCAAGTTATTTTAATTGACTTCTGATCTTGTTCCCTGTTTCTCTCTCTAAAATTGTTAGGGTGTTCAATATTTGCACTGACGTAAACATGCCTTTTATTGCCAAAAGAGTTTGCAGCACTGAATGCAGATTTCATGTGTTTTTTACTCTTGCTTAAAGAATACATACAGAATAGCATCCATTTTTAATTTTTCCTTGTTTAGTTTGCTCATTAGTATTCAAGTTTGTCCAGATTGGGAGCTAAAGCCTATACAGAACTGATCACCAATGAAAGGCAGTTTGATTTTGTGTTGTATCGGATATGAAAATACTTATAGCAGAAGCATACATAATCAACACAAAAATCAATGCAAGTCTGACCGGTATCCAGTAATTGATCATGGATGGTAACAGATACAGTAGAAGGTGSAAGAAACTCCTCAGAGAAAAATTAGGTGATAAACTGCACACAGAAGGAAGCATCTTCCTAACCTCTACCACTTGCCATAATTTATGGTCTGAAGTTTTTCTCTATAAAGAAAAAAGGGGGAACCTACTGGTGGACATGTTCCAAACTTTGGGTAGACATCATTTTGTTCAGTTCTCACCACTTGTCTACAAAGGGATGCAGCAGAAGTAGAACGGGATAAGTGACAGAAAATGCCTACTAATAATAAGGGAAAGTATTATTTGCTGTCCTCTTCCTTGTAATTCTGACATATGTTCTGTTAGATCACCACGACACACTGAGCAGACATGTTCGTTCAGCTTCCACTGTGGGAATAAATATTTTTATTCCAAAAAGTATTTTTCCACCCACAAACAATGGTTGCTAATTTAAAATCCCGCAACACACACAAATCAGTCTTGTTACTCTTTGTTCTGTGCCTAGCTTGTGACAAAAATGAATTTCATGTGCCATCATGTCCATTCACCTCATTTTGCCCTAGTCTTCTTAATCTTCATTAACCTCTACAATTCCCTGTTATATTCAACTACTACCTTTCCTTCATCACATTTTCCCAATTATATGCATAGTATCCATGGATCACAACATGAAATATGGTATTGAAGTCCCAATCATTCACTTACCTTGTACAAAAGTAAGTATTCCTAAACCTTTGTTTCCTGTTTCTTGGCAGGATGGTCAAAGTAATCCCACCATTCGGAACAGCAGCAACTCAGAGAAGAGGATAATAATGGTAGTGAGTAATGTTACAAGCCTAGTCTGACCTAGGGGACTCCCCACATGTTATACAGTTATTGGCTTCAGAGAAATAGAGAACAATGATGTTTGCAATCCAATATTTAAGGAAACTTTGTGCCCACTGGCATCAGGGCCAGCTGGGTGATGAAAACTTCACTCAGCTTCCCAGTAGTTGGAGATACCTAAAGCATAAAGGAAACATAGGCCTTTGACCTCCTCTTTTCCCTGACAAAGCCTATCCTATGGGTGGAGTTGGTGATGAGTGGGGTCCTAAGATGGATACCTATTTGATGAGGGGCTAAACTGGGTTAGACTTTACATGAGTGGCTAAAATACACAGCAGTATTTCTTCACTGAAAAATAAATCATGCTGAACTTTCCACAACAATTCTGTCAGATACTGACCTCAGGTGTTAAGCAGACCTGGGAACAAAAACCTAGGACAGGTTACGGAACAGTCTTCCCTTTCTCTCCCTGACCAGGGAACCCACATTTTCCTACATGCTATTTCACGACAACGTGAGAAGCTTAGATTACTCCTTTCACCCTCTTTATTCCCAAGTGTTGGCTTTGGGTGCACCAGCACTATTTGTGCCCAGCCATCTCCTGGTCACTTTTTTGGCACATACCACTTCACTAAATAGCAGCAGGGATGAAAGTGAACATCTCCTTAAAATTCTCATTGCAATACAAATGACAGCTGCTGTTCCTCCTGAGGATGAGACAAGTTTTTTAGCCATTTTATTTCTCTCATCTCTTTTAAATTCACACATGTCAGTAGATTTTATTTCCCCAATAAATCTTCAGTTATACTCTGAAGCTTTTCATTTCAGACCTGGGTTCAACAATAAGGATGGCGGGTGCCTGTCTGGTTTTGCTTTGCTGCTTAAATGGTAACATATTTCAAATTACACTGGATTGCTGGGTTCTAAAAGCCTTTTCCTTACAAAAAGACAGTACGATACATTACTTAGGCTGCTGAGCCTGGTTCTTAACCACAGTGTGTTCTGCACACATCCCAGGGCTTTACATCTCCTAAGAAACCATGACAGCCTTCAATCCTGCAGCTGTTCTTTGTGAGGTTCAGATCTTGTTAAGCGTCTTGGTCTCGGATGAAAGATGATCTAAACACCCTTTTCTTTGACTGTTTTACCAGTACACAGYACAGATCATAATTTGGACATAACTCTGAAACTAGGAGATTCTATGAAGCTTGAACACATGCCCAATTCTGTTCACATTCTGTTTTTCATCTATAATTTAATTATTAATCTATTATATCTATATAATCTGTCCTATTTCAATACTCTCCATGTTGCCTGTGGTCCAAGATGCACTGTGAAGGAGAGAAGAGAAAACCTTTTTCAGTTGCTTTCAGTTTAGATCATGAGATTTACACGCTTATCAATGTGAACTTCAATTTGTAGACTTTTTCATTAGGAAAAGAATATTAAATTAGAGGTCCCAAGGTAGTTTTATGCAGAGGGATTTCTTACAGGAAAAGGAATAAATAAAATTGTAAAGGTTAAAACCTTAATGGGAAATTTGAAGTCTGCTCTATTTTTAAAAATTACCCATTTATAGCTATCTATGTTTTCCTGCTCTTGCATTTTTCAGAATTAAGAGGGACATCTGCATTATGGTAAATTTTCAGTGAGATCTAATACAGAAGCACTGTTTGCAAATATTAAGATAATAAGCAAGACCTTTATTAGTCTGAACTTTCTCATTTGTTTCTCTGTTTTATTCTTAATCTATTTTTCTATGCAGTTTTTCTACCTGAAACTGAAGTATTGTGGGTGTGACACCTTTCAAAGTGAATATGCTTAGGAAGTCACAAAAGATGATTAACTGACTAATAAGCAACTGTGAAAGAACAGAGTGCTAGTCATGCAAATACCCTTTGCAGAGGTGGGCTTCTTAGCACATGGACCTGAATGTTGGTTTACCTGAAGACAGCTTCTGTCACATAGGTTCAAGATTGCATTAGATTAGCAATGCTGCCAAACTCTCCCAAGAACTCCTTTTTCACAGCTTTCAAGCAGTCATTTATCTCCTTTAGATCTGCCATGAAATAAAAATTTACGGGAGTTTTATTCTAGTTATGGCAGTACATAGAAACCCTAAGTTGTTCATTCGTCTTTTAAGACATCTGTGAGGCAGTGGACCAGTTCACATTACAACACGACAATGCAGAGATACCTGAGTTATTGCTGGCTCAAGACAGTATGTCTGGCACRGCATAGTTCAAAGCCATGTAAGTCTTAATAACTCTAGTTTAAGATACAGTGAGTTTATTAGGTTGTACTAAATGTTAATTCTAAGGAGTTCATTAGCCAGTGACATTCAACCTGACTGCAACCAGCCAGCTCAACTGTCTTTGTGCTGAATTTGCTAACACTTTAGGTTGCAAGGTCAACAGAGACAAAGTATGTTTGAGTGTGTTTGCAAATGCTGCTATTAAGAGTTCCACGTACGTAGCCAGACTGCCTGCTGGGATCCTCAGCTTCATCTCCATGTCAGGCTTAACAATTGTAATTTGGGCTCTGTGATGGCCAAAGAACTACTACAGATTGTCCAAACACCCTTATTACTAATGGAGCAAAATGGTCACATTCACCACACAGCACACAAAAAACCTCAGCTTCTCTTCAATGTCAGACTTCTCCTGTCCTATCTACACAAGCTTGTTTTGTCTACTCTCAACCCATCCACTTCCTCACCTCATTATTTGTTGTACTTTTCAAACAAATGTTTTTCTGCTTTCCCCTTGTTCTGCTCCTTGCTGCCTCCCACATATGGGCAGACACTTCCCAGAATGAACTGCAAAGGCACATCACAGGCCTCCTTCAAACCCTCCCCTTCAGACTCTCCATTTTCAGGTTTGGTTTGGTTGGCTTCCCCACAAAGGTTAACGCCATGCGAGCACTCAGTATGCTACATGTCCAAAAGAGCAAGACTGAAGTGTGTCTGCCCATCATATAGAATAGCCTGACTGTTCCTTCACGCTCGCCATGCCACCTGTACCCAACTGATGCCTCTGGCCTTGGGTTTCATCTGGAAAATCTTTGGGGATGCAGCATTTCCTATCCTCTATTCATTTCTATGCATTTCTTATCAGGAACCATAGCACCTTGTGCTAAGAGCCAAAAATTGGTTAGGGGGGAAACAAAGCATCTCCTCAAGGTTACAAGGCTCATCAACACCTGAGTAAGGACTAAAAAATCATCTACTGATGCCCAGTCCAATTGTTCTACAGCAGCACTTTTCAGCTCTTCCACACTGACACCCTTTGGGCGGGAATAATGAGAGGCAGATGGGGAAATAAAGCTATGGGGGACTCTCATTTCAACTTCCATAATCAAGGAACCAAGAGAGAAGATAACTAAATCCTAGTCCATACTGACTCCCTGACATCTATCATCGCTTTAAAAAATGTGAAGACACATGCACAGTTTACTAGGAGAGTGTGCCACAGCTATTCATTAAACTTTTATATTTTTCAGCTTTTTATGGCCATGGCACAGAATTCTTCTCTTTGTTGGCATCACACACACAAAAAATACCAGCTCTAGTTCTGTTTTCTGCACAAATAGTGCGATTTTCTTCTATATCACCTAGAATTAACTAATCTCATCACAAAATCAAGAGTTATCTTCAGCATCTTAAGCTATGAAACCGCAAAAAGATCAGGACTATAACTGACATCCGTATTTCTTAGGCATGTTATAAAAATARCTTACCTAAGACATTTCAGTTACTCTGAACACATGGCTGATAGTATGTAATTAACTATTCCTTTCTGAGGTTTGGATCCTTTGAACATCRGCTGAACTCGACTGCCTAACCCCCAAGACTAGATAAAGGAATAAAACATTTGCCTATATGAGAGTTCCTCCAACTAACAACACCCCAGTRTTCAACAGAAGGAAACTGTAAGGTCTTCTACATCTCCTGCTTGGACAGTGGCACATGRCAGAGCATCCAACAGTTTGCAGCTTTCTGTAAAATTATAATGATTGCTTAAATTAAGCTGTGCACTGGAATGTGCTAGATGTCAGAAGATGGCCACAAATAGAGAGAGATGCAAGTTGTCGGAAGGATGGAAACGACGTTTCCTCACATCTTCAGTGGCAGCACTGACAGGCAGTTTTACAGTTGATGTCTCTTCAGACTAAAAAGTCTTAAGCTTAAGTTTTTATCATTCTTTCCAAGTCAATGAAGTCAATCAACTCAGGCTGTGGTGCCTTCTGCGTTTATATATTCCAGTTTAACACATCTCAAGAACATGAGAAATACTGAGATGCCATAATACTAAATGACATCGCAAAAATGTTCTGTTGCTCAACAAAATCAAGGTCCAGATTTTTAGGCCAAGTATTAAAAATGTGCTGAAAACAATTCAGAGATCATTGCTGAAAGAATCACTTCACCTCATTAACAATAAACAAACYCACAATACTACAAGACCCTGTGAGACAGTAATTTATAATTATTATTAATAAATTCAGAACTAATAAAACACAGCATAAATGGTAAACAACGTAGTTGCTACAATTTTTACTGGCTTTCCTCTATTCCAGCTCTTTATTGCTTCATTGTTCCCACTCTACTTCCAACCTCATCTGATTTASTTTGAATGAGACCAGCTAAGCCTTGTATTTAACATAAAGACTTTTCCTGAAGACTACAAGATAAATCAACCATTTGCAAAGTTATGAGCAGTTTCTTTGATTTATCTCAGTGGCCACAAGCAACTATCATTGAAATAAGAGAAGGTCAATATTTACCAATGTTCCCTATGAGAACTACAGCAAAATCATAATGTTAGAAATAGCATTTAAATTAGGAAAATATTAATTCCCCCTTTATATACCCAAGCCCAATATCTCCACCTTTTTTTTTTTTAAGCACAACATGATGTAGTTGACGTAGCACATAAAAGGAGATGAAATGAAGTCAAATATTAATAAAAGAACAGAAACTCTGGTACTGGTATATAAACAGCAATATGGTCTACATGACACACACATTCTACTCAGCATTTGTTGCCCACTGCTCCAACAGGAGAACAACAAGGATGATTACAGAGATAGAAAACACATCCTGTAAGAAGTACTACAGTTGCTTGATTTAGGAAAGRGAAGCAAGAGCAACATGATAATATATTCTTCAATATATGAAAGGCTACTGCAAAAACGTAAGGAAAATCATAAGTTCTTCATGTCACTGTTAGACAGGACAAGAAGTTAATTGCAAAAATGCAGATTATCATCATCATTAGCTTTCTTTTCTTTCTTTTTTTTAAGGAACAAACACAACTTTCTAAAGGTGAAGATAATTAAGCAGTGAAATAGATTGCCTAGGGAAGCTGGGAAATCTCAAACTCCAGAGATGTTACATAATAATTTAGACAGGTCAAAAATGACACGAGCAGATACTTCATCCTTCCATCTTGCTTTTTAAATTATTATCTTATGAGCATGACTTTTTAAATGGCATGGTTTCTTAATAAATATGGTGTGTCAATTAACATGTCTCAGGATTACACATTTCAGTTGGCTTATGCTAGGAGAACAAAACAGACTGAATAAATGCTCAAATTATTTTATTTATTAGAAACACTTATTTCCTAATTAAGAAGAAAATGCACTCTTGCTTGTATAACTATGGGATTCAACAGTGTTCCCAAAGAGGCCAAAATTATCACCAATTTCAATGAGATAGCAGTAATTATGAACACCATCATCCATATAAGACTTTTTAAAACAAAATCAAAAAAAACTGAGCAGAACAATCTCTTGCTTAAGAAGAGAAAAAGCACCCTCGTGCTTTGCCAACAGAGGCTGGCATGAATGATGAGTTCCTACTCTATGAGAGAGACCAACATACAAGCTCCTTCCTATGATGTGCTTACTTTCTTAATTACATTATTCAAAAGGAATTTCATTCCATCTGCTTTATTGGTGATAGTTTGTATTACGGAGTTACTACAAAGTCAATTACACAAACATAAAGGATGTGAAACAATAAGACACACATACAAAATAAGAATGACTCTATTAGTTTAAATGTTCAGGCTGTTTTTCAYGTGCCAGTTTCACATTATAGTGAAAAACATGCTCATCTTCCTAACCACACCATTTATAACACTGGTTTTGTTCACTGCTAAAATGTAATTTCTTCAGACACCTAAGCCTCGATAGGCCAGAAGTCATTTATCTGCTTAAAGCAATCTCAGTCCTGCAATTTAGGTTCTGACCGGACTCCACTTCACCGAGATCTTTGTATTTAATCACGGAACATCTAAAATGATAATTTTACAGAAGCAGGGTTTAATTTTACAGAGCTATGGATAAGGAAATGCATCTACCTTCCAACTGATAAGTGCTCCCTTTCCATAAAGTTGTAGCAAAGACTTCTATAAATCAGTGGTTCACTCTCATCTAGAAGACTACGTGCCAAAGTATTCCCTCCATTAAAAGACACTGAAGAACTGAAAAGGATTCGGAAACAGATGACAATGATCAAGGGCATGGAAGGAGAAGGGTTTCTCACAAAATGACATGGAAAGACTGGAACTGCTTACCTGAAATAAGAAGGTGATTGTCACAAGTAACCGGCAGAAAGGTTATCAGAATCCTCTGCTCTCTCTCATAAATCAAGTTCAATGGGTTATTCAAAAGTTAACCAGGTCCTTAGTAAAGCTTACATAATTGCAAAATGTTAATGATGCTACTGAAGCCAAAGCCTGATCAAGGTTCAAGGAAAAACTGGACTGATCTCTGGACAGTTGTCCAGAGAGATGTCCAGACCGATCTCTGGACAGTTGTCCAGAGAGGTGTCCAGAGAGGTGTTTAGAAACAAGGGTTCAGTAAGGGCGAGCAGTGGAGGAGTTACATGTTTAACACCTCAGTGTTTATGTTAACCTCCAAGCTATTGGCTTTAGGAGGAGCAACTTCCTTGGACAGATTAACTGCTTTCTTCTGGGTTCTGTAAACTGACYTCTGAAGTACCTGGGACTGGTTACTGTCAAACAGTCTGCAGATGTAATACCATATGCTGCTTCCTATGCTGTTTCCAGAAACAGTGCCATGGAGATGCCCTGAAAATGCCCACTTATTTGTATTTTTCCTCAAAGAAGAAAGTCTTTCTGCTAAGTTTCCTCAAAAAGAAAGCTGAATCATTACCATTTGAGTAAACCTGTGCTTTAAAATCAATGCAATATTACAGTAATCAAATGTTACTCATATTGTTTAACCATTAAACAGAAAGTTAAGAAGCTGAAATTGTAATAACATCTCCATTGTAAGCAGAGTTCACATGTCAAATGACTTAGTCCATTCTACTTTGTGACTGCATACTAAGTGGTGTTATAACATGTTTGGCCACCAACCTCAAAATTATTAAACCCTCACCACTTATTTCAATGTGGGATATTCAGCTGCATTCAAAACACACTCTTACATGAATTTCAAATTGACTTGTGCTGTGTAATGCAAGTGAACTGCAGAAAGATTTTATGTTTTCTACTGGTAAGAAGAAAAAAGCCTGTTCCCTCGCTTGCTACTATACAGAAATTCCTACACTTCGAGATGGAAAGGGTCTTTGAAAGGCAAGCCTGCTGCCTCCATGTAACAAGCAAGTGTTACCTCGCTGGAATTAGCAGTGAGCCCTTGATACCTAAGGCTGTGTATGGGTGAATATTATTTTAACTACCCTCATTAATTTAAAAAGAGGTTTTCCGTCCTGTGGAATGAACAGATACAATGACAGACTGCCTTCAGGGTTRAGTCCTTAAAACCTCTCTGCAATAGCTTTTCTGACAGTCCTTCAAAAGAAATTTTAATTCTGCCTCAAATTCATCTGTTTATCAAAAAGGGATGCTACTTCCTTACTTTAAAGAGAAAGGGAAGAGTAGTGTTAATTAGTAGTACTCCTAACGCACGAACCCTTTGCCCTCTCGGGTGCAATACTGCCACTGAAAAAGCAATGCACGATGTTATCACTGCAGTAATAAAACCAAGAAAATATTTCACAACARCAGAGTGCCCTTATCCCAAAGGCTTTGCAGAGATACCAGTACAGGAATTGCTGCTCTCTGAAATGCAGTATACATACACTCAACCTGGTGTCATTAGATGAGAAAAGCCTGTTAGAAAAGGCTAAGGCAGCTCAACCMCACACAGGACAGCAGAGAGGAGGAATTGAAAAGCATCATCTCCGAGGGAAATTCCAGTGGAAATTTAGGTAGGTTGAATGCAACCTGGTACTTAACCAGGTCTAACATCTCCCATTATACAATTTTWTGAATAAATATACCCTGCCTATTCCACATGCACCAGAACTCCCATTTTTTTAATTCGTTATGGAAGATACTGGTCTCACATTTAAATGCACTCAAAGAGAAAGAAACCCTATCCACTTTAAAGGTTGGAAAAAAGTTACTGGGGACAAAAAAAACCACCCCACAAACTCCTGTAGATGGTAACTGGCCTTTCAAAAGTCATCAACTAGTGGTATGACTGACAAGCTTTCAAACAGAAAAATGCCAGATGGAAAACTATCTGAGCATCAATATTTCAAAGGATATAAAACACTGTCTTCAGCTGTAAAATACATCCCTCTAAAGCTTTTGTGTATGAATCATGGCTTTTTTGTTTGGTTTACTCGCATGGTAATGATGAGCTGGAAGACAGAGGGAGGAGACGGAAAAGCACAAGGGGCTCCTGTCTTACCAGCAGGCCCCTAAAAGAGCTCTCAGTTCATTAGAAAAGCCCTGGAGAGTCCCCTTCCCTCAAGCTAATCATCCTGGAGAGCTYGTTTCTCTGCAGCCTGTCTGTCCAAGACCAACTGAACAGGATTTACTTTGTGACCCTTTAATCTGTGCAGCCTAAATTGAACCAACGGGGGCTGGCTGAATCATTAAATTAATGAATCATTAAAGTTTSCTTTTTGTGAGAAGCAAGTGTCTGAGTAGAAAAATAACAGTAAGAACAGTAAGAGCCCTGAAGTGCAGTGGTGTCRTGCTGGCTGCACAATATCCATCATCGCAGGACTTAGAAATCCAATGCAGATCTTCATATAATGTTTCATACCACTCTCAGTAAGGCCTTGGATAGGTCCCATCTCCCAAAGTCACATAGGTCAAACTGTATTTATTACTAATTCAGGCTGAACAGTACAACAGTATTAACTTCAGCATGAAATACCACAAGCAGCAGATGTCCAGCAACAACTGTTTTCCTACAAATAAACAAACTGGTGTGTTGAATTCTTGAGCAGCATCTAAAGGACACCAAACTTCACCCAGAGACCCAGCAGAGAACTAAAACAAAGCAAAGCATACTGCTGTGAGATGCTGAACTTCCTTATAGGGGCAAAAAATGTCTAAGAAAGTTAAATGAAGTCAAGTTTATGCCCTAGAAAGGAGGAGGAGGAGGAGGAGGAGGAGGAAAATATCAATAGATTGAAATTGCTTATTTTATTGAACTTTGTGTAAATAAAGGTAAGCTTACGTAAGTACATCATTGTTCACAAAAAAGTTCTCAGAGTCAGTTAAGTAAAAACACTTGAGTTACTGCTTTGAGTAGACGCTTTCTACATATAACCATTTCAAGCACTATTCTCTGAAAACACAGGTATCAGCTTTACAAAAGGTGAGGATTAAAAGACCTGAAGAATCAAATTATTCCCTTTGTTTAGAGCAATGTCATAAACTCCCATTTTTCCCCAGCTGCCATACATAGCTTTCCCATAAAAGGAAACTACCTTGGCTAACTTGAGCTCAGAAGTAAAAAAATCTTTTCGACCCTGACCTGGGAAGTACCTGCAGCAAAACTGTGAGAGTGGAAGATGCTACACAAATTTCAGGATGAGACCTAACGTTCTCCCAATGACGGGACATCAGCATGGTGGGCTGAGCTGCAAAGAAGAGTTTTCAACCAACAGCACTCGGGTGAAAGCACTGCTCTTACAAAACTGCACTGGGATTAACGCCACCCACGCAGGGCCTTATTGCATCCAGGAGACTCCAATGCACAGAGCGACAGGATTCGCTGCAGCTTTAGCACCTCTAACGAAGTCAGGACCAATTAACCCTACTGATACTCTGTGCCTGTGTGCCAGAGGAGATCAGGTTTCCACATTGTGCCCAGCTTAACCAGTTTGAAACAATGCGAGCAGAAAGCCCTATGAGTGCTGAGCTACCAGACAAGACCATAAAGTGCTCCTTGTTTTACACTTGGAGGTGTAGGGGATGAAGGACAATGTTCCAATTTTGCTATACACTCAGCTTGGACACTTCACTGTGCCGAGTTTATCATGCCATGCAATGGAATAATCCCCACCTCCTGTGGAGGATGGCATGTGCTTCGAGATGGTGAGAAACACCGCACATGCTAAGCGCTATTGGCAAAGCTCTCTACAATCACTCCCTGCTGATTCGGTGTTTGGTACATTTATTGCTCAATACTGAGATGCACTACTATGATTAGTTACCATGAGCAATCTCATGCCACTGGTTAACTATTTTCATGTTTCTGCCCCCACAAAAGCAAATATTTCCTTAARTATAATTCCTGTGTGCATTTTCCACAGCTGTCTTGTGAGCAAAGAAAACATTTGACCACTCAAGGAGCACTTTGCTTTGGCAGGGAAATGATGCAGAGCACTGCTACTGCTACAAAGCCATTGCACACTACCATCTTTTCCCCTTTTCCTGCAAAAAGTGAGGTGCTGCTCAAAGCACCGGCTGAACAAGCCAGCTCCTCACCATGCACTGTGCATCACTGCCATACACCAGCCACAAACACTTTATAGATTTGCCTGCAAATGCTTTCTAGAACTTATGTCCAGCACCAACGCTCTCAGAAATTGCACCGCAATATTTTAACTTACGTTTAGAGTTCAGACATGAAAGGAGCATGTTCTACATCAGTGGTACCAGTATCTCATTTAATACATGGGACTGCTGTTGACTTAGACTTCCCTCAACAACACTCACGACACCTGTTTAATTTCCTGAAGCTCCGCTCTTTGAGGACTATGCTAAAGGCAAAGAAACTAAGAGAGAATATCCTCAAGCTAAATGTAAAGAAAAAAGAATCCCATGCTTTTTATTTATTTACAATGAAGCCACTCAATTCAGAAAAGATAGATGTCATCCACATTCACAGCCTTAAAAATATATATAAATAAACAGTGCATCTGGCAGCTAAAGTTATTGATTTTCTAATTCCTGTGGGACAATAAATCTAAATAAATTGAATTAGGTACTTTAAAATTACAGATCACTGTTCCTTTAAAATCAGCACAGGGGATAGAAATATAAGCTTTTGATTTCAATTTAATCCTGGTTCAAATAGAAGAGAGATTTTCTATCAAAAAGTACAATATGAGGTGTGAAAGCTTCCTGCTGGAAAGCACTGCTAAAGGAAGAGATAGATCCTCTTAATTAAGGTTGTCTTGTATTTGTCTCCCTAAAACAGACATGATCAATAGGCACAGAATAAAATTGATTGCTGCAGCTCATTTCATTAGGTGAACCAAATGTCTCCATAGAGATTAAGCATGTCTTTAATATCTGAAGGTGGTAACATCTGTCTGGTTGAAAACGTGAGCTCTCTGAGGCAAGGTTAAAAAAAAAAACAAAACACCAGATTAGTAGTAGCTGCATAATTCTTAACTGTTGTCTCCCCCACTCCAAATCACCGAACCCCACATTACAGAAATTATCCTTAGGGCTCTTATCTAATTGACCCTCTGTACTAGCATTAAATGTCAGATCCTTCCCTAGCAACAGCTGCTAGACTGAGCAAGGTCTTGTCTGTCATGCATATTTCTGCATAGCAGTCATCTGGGAGCTCCAGCAAGAAAGCAGCTGGGAGGACGGGGGAAATGGTGTTCCTGCACGGCCAAGACAGGAAGGCGAGGAGGGAAGCTGCAAGCTGGAGGAGTGCTGGGCGAGTGTCTGGAGAGTAGCATTCGGCAGCAAAGGAACCCTGCCAGAGGAAGACAAACGGCGAGGCGAGTTATCAAGTAAAAGGCTGAGCACAGATTTACTGCAATTACYGCTACGTGTGTGCCCTCTCTGCTTTTCCTCTTGCCCCAGTTGTTTCCACATTGCCAAGCCCCCATTTTCAAAGCAATGCAGCCAAATGGTGAGTATCAAACCAGTGCAAGGGGATGAGGCAGGCAGGCAGGCAGGCAGGGATGGATGGATGGAGAGAATACAACCCATTTCACCGCATGTGGGGAGTCTGACTTGACGAGCTTCGCTGTCGGTTCTTGCTTCCAAAAGGGGTTCTTGGTTACTCTTCTGTTTTCACCAACCACCTCACCTGTGCAAGCAGGAATGTAGAAGGCAGAAGACAAGATGCGTCTGCAGTGTGGGAAGTGTTTTGCAGCAGTGTAGATGACTAACAGAGGATCTGAAGCTCTGAGAAACCAATCCTACCATTGTTTCATGTTTTCATTTGGGGAAGGGTAACTAAAAATGCTTCTTGGAAGCCAAACAATAGGAAGGGATTAGAATGAAAAGCAGCCGAGTCAGCATTACCCTGCATCCTACATCTTCGCTGAAGTGAGAAATATTATAGGACTCAAGCTACCTGGAATGGCAGAATGCAATTTTCTGCCAGCAAGAGCCCCGAGCTGAGGGATTACTCTGAACCCAGGCCCAGATCCTGCTAGAGCTTCCATACAAGCAACGAGACATAAAACGTTCCCCCACCCATGTTTAAGGAATTGTTTTCATTGTAACTACACTCGCACCATCTGTCTRAGTTGCCTAAACAGTACCATGTGTGCAGTTTATGCTACCCTCTCTGTACAGATATTTACATACTCTTGCACAATACACTTGCTGAAAGATGGATGAAAAGAAAGCATAATCCCGCTGAGGCAGCTGCAGGGAAAAATTAGAGAGGCATTCGGACTTGGCATGACTTGGGATGTTCAGCAAATCATTAAAACATTCTCATCAGCGACTCACAAACACATCCATGTACACTGGGAAGGTAGGGGCCTGGGAAACAACATTCCCACTTTCCCCGCTCTTCCTAAAATTTACATTTCTGTTGTTGTCAACTAAAAGTTTAAGTCCTGCAAGAGTTCACTAAAAGGTGGTGGGGTCTTCATTACATGCAGACTTTGACTTGAGAAAATTTCAGTCAACTTCTGATACCGGCATTGAAAGAAGCATCACTGTAAATAACTAATTTTTTATACGGTGCCTTTCCAAAATAAGGCTTGTGAGTGCTTTACTCTTTTCATGAAGGTTCCCCTTCCACCTCATTTTGAGGRAATATCAGGGAAGAGAGTTGCTTGCAGTGATGCTGCAGGCCACCAGCAAGACCAGAAACAAAATCCAGGTAGCCTGCATCGCAGTCTAGTCCTCTGCTCGTCGGGGCACAACATAAGCAATACTTTACAGTTTCAACAGAATTTCATCTTTGGGTTTCAGGTTTACRTCAATTGAAAAGCTTCAGCACCAAGCTGTAGGGAGGCATCCCCCACTCACCCAGCCTAGTCTATGTGATAACATACAACTCTGTCCAATACTTGACAAATGTTTAGTGAAAGGTCCTGGAATATGATACAACTTACAAAACAGGACAGTTTTACAGAAGATATGATGAGATTTAAAAAAGAAAAGCTTAACTAAAGCCATATGACATAGAGGGATTGTATACTTGGAGGAGGAAAGTCTCAAGTCAGCAGCCAAGGTTGCACTGTTAATTTTTCAGAGGTAAAGAGAAAGTGAGTAAATTATTGTTGTTCTAAAAAAGAGTGTATTCACTTTTGYATGAAATTTTGGAAAAGCGGGGAGCTAGATAATTAGGCTGGTGGCAAACTGGATTGAGAATAAGCCAAATCCTTGTGCACRACAGTCACCAGGCTCTCACACCAAAAAAGGTGGAAACCTTTTATAAAGGTTTATTATTTATTATTACAAAAATAATCCGGAAATACTACAAAATCAGCACTCTTCTCATTCCTGGTTGTTTTTAAGACAGAAGAAAAATTAATCCCATGAACAATTCTGAAAAACTCCAAACTTTTAGCTGAGCATTTAAGAGTGCGGTTCTGAGACAGGTCTCTCCGCATGCTTACGCGGTCTGMCCATGTTCCTGCACTGTTTCAACACCCCATATTCAAATTTTCCTGTGCTCCAGCCTATGGAGTAATATAAACTTAAACAAAACAACCAACCTTTCAGCAAACAGTAAACTCTCTCCATAAGTTGTGCAGAAGATAACGAAGAAGCTGGCTTGCCTGAAAATTTTCTGAGCTTGCTGTCAGAGGTCTAAACATTTAAGTTCCCTCTGAAAAGATTCCTCAACAGGTCAAATGCACAGTGAAGGGCCCTGAAATAAGATCAAGGTGCAGGCAGACCAGCAATGAAAATCACAATTTGTACTTAAGCAAAACCCACACGACTGGCACAGAAAGACTAAGAGGGTAACTGTAAGCACCACCCACCCGTTCCTGGGGCTGAGGTTTGTGTCTCCACACTCTCAGACCTAACAGAAATTCATGACAAACGTTTTTCTGGGTTGTGACTAATCATTTCCAATGAAAGGAGATATTGGCCAGTCTTGTCTAAACAAACCAGATGAGGCATGTCTAAGGAAAGGTGTTAGCTAATGTTTTAAACACCACTTAGCACCTACTTTAGGGAAGCGATTTAGCTAAAGCAGTTGGTAAACACTGGCTGCTTTCCTAGTACGGACAGTGGCAGAAGAAGCTGCTTTGTCCAGATYTTTACTCTGCTCGTTTATACTAACAGCTATTTTGCTTTAAACAATTCCTCAAATGGAACAGGCCACAATGTGCATGAGGATTTTTTCCTCATGTGCATTTTTTCCTCAGGTGTCACAGGGCTACACTACAGTGTCAGGGGGCACATCCACGCTGTCCCCCTCCCCAACACCTACCCAGAAGCAACGGTATAGGCTGCTACAGAGGCGGGATGAAATAAATCCGTCCTCTAAGACAAAGCAAGGTTTGTAAATTGAGGTAATATGTTTTATCAAACTGACATAGCAGAGAAAGCAGCTTTCAGACACACAAACTGTTGTTCTTCACTTCTTCTGTCTCTGCCCTTGGACCATCCCACCTCAGCAAAATTTCTTCTTCTAATGAGGAGATGAATTGCGCTACTGGTACCTGTTTCTTACTGTTGTCTAGATGACCACCCAGAAGCACTGCCAAGACTGCATCAAGACTTTAGGTATCTACAGTTTTCAGTATCTACATTTAAATAAAACGAATCTCAAACTCTTGACAATTTATTCAAAGGAGACTTGCTTACAATGGGACTAACTTTGGTTTCAAAAYGTCAAGAAATCACAATAGTGGGGATTGTTTTAGATGTAATTCTGATTTACAGGGGACAACCCTCTGAGGGTTCAGAAGGGGAAGGTGACTGATACTGATGTTGTCCTCTTAGTATGGGGGGCAACAATAAAAGCAACAGAATGAGGATGATGGACTTAAAAAGCCTTCAGTAAATTCAGGGAACTAGCTGGCTGGGCTCCTGGAACAGAAACTTCAGCGAGGAAACACTGAAAAGCTGCCAGAGGGAAAGGCTGGAAGCAGGACAGTTGATGAGAAAGCATTAGCTGTTTAAAAATCAGAAGGTTTGAAAATCCAACACAGAAACAACTTCTTATGGCTAAGAATAAATGTAAAATAACAGCAAAACTCTCCTGTGACAAAATCGGAACCTACGTCACAAGAAGAGCATGACAAGTACTGAGGGACATGAAATATGAAAAGAGAGTATTCTATATATATATCAGAAGGAAGGTACATCCCTATTGCTTAATAAGGAAGGAGAGAAAATAATTTATGACTGAGAGAGAGTAAAGTAATCCACACTTTCATTGCTCCACGTCTTCACAAAAAAAGGTTAGCTATGACCAGAAACTTCACACCATTCTAAAAATGAGTTAAAAAACACAGACTAGAATAAGGAACGAAGCAGCTAAAAAATGTAAGACAGGTTAAATGTAGTCAAGCCGGCAGTTCTGGTGAAATCCAGTACTGAATTAAATCAAAAAAATACAAACCTTTGAACCACTGTCAGTCATCTTCAAGAAATCTTCCGTGAACTTTAAAGGCTCAGCAAAGTGGGAAAGTAAAATGTTGCAATTCTCTAGAAAATGAAGACACTGGGGAATAATTACTAGAAGTAGAGGGTGAAAGATCTGGATTAGTTTAGTTTAGGAAAAAGGAAAATGAGAGGAGTGCAGTAACTCTTGATATATGTTAGAGATATTTAAAGAAGACAGCAGTTAATTGTTCATCACATTTACAGAGTAAAAGACAAGTAGTTGGCTCCATTTGCAGAAGAGGTTTATTTAGGTCAGACCCTAGGGAATTTTTCCCTAAGTATGGACAGTTAAGGATGGGAACATGTCCCAGGAATATTTGTGGAACTGCCCTCACTAGAGATGCTCACGAATAAGAAAACAGCTATCAGGAATGCCTTGGGATATTCAGTCCTGCCACAGGAAAAGGGAAGGAGTCATGAAAAATGAAGCTACATAGTTTCTTGAAGTCCCTTCCAGGAGTACATTACATTTCYGTGAGTCCCTAGGGCTTCAGGAACAAACCTGAGGTCATATTGGGAGGGAAGGGAAAAATAAAAGAACAAACCAGCAAAAAGCAAAGCCCACCTCCAGGTTGCTGCTAGTCTCTCAACTTCTGCTTCTTTTAGAAAAGCTGAAACGACTTTGCAAAAGGATTCAGAAGAATATGCTTTTTTTGGACAGTGATTCAAACCTGAAGCTGTGCTGTTGGTGTTCTGAATTGCCCCCAGAAAAGCCTCCCACTTGGCTCATTAGCCTGAGAAAACAGCCTCCACGGCTAAATCAACCCTCCTGAATACTACTCTCGGCTCTCGATAACAACAATTGGATACAACAACGCATCTTAGAACAATGTTAACTACTTCACTTCAAAAACAAGCAAAATCCTGCTTGCAATGCAGGGTAATATATGTGACCCGTATTAGACATGGACTGCATACATCAAAACCAAAGTYCTCTTTCTCTAAGCTGTCAGCAGCTCACAGATCCTTGCATTTAATCAACTACTGGAGCTGGGGAAAGGTTTCCTTTGCCTGAGCATCACTGAAGTAACRTGCACTGGCGTGAAGAAAAAAATTTGCACAATGATGGCCTATCAGCAGTTTCTGTGCCATAGCAGGGGTGRCCTTTAGAACAACTGAACAGAAACTCACTTTGCCACCGAGAGGAATGACGTGCAAAATAAGCTCCAAGACAGCGTTTGATCATTCACTGCGTGCCTTGTCTATCAAGGACTCTCATAGCCCATCCTCCACCTGCAGAACAGCTCTTGTGGTTGATAACCATGGAAGCAAGGACTGCCTTGTAACACTTGCACACTAAGGGCAGACAGGCAAAATTAACTGTGCAGCTTGTAAGGTGCAGTGCTAAAACATGGTGATTTACCACAAAATAACTCAATTAATAGAGATTTTTTAAAAAAGGAAGAGAGAGGAACATGGATGCTTTGTTTGTTTGGATATAACTAGCGCCAAATGGGATAGAAATCAAGGCAAACAGCTACCAGAGCTAGATGCAACAACTTAACCTGCAGGAATAAAGTACTGTACATCAGACAACCATGAGCCTGCTTGTCACRTTATTTGGAGTTTCCACAGGCCTCTCAGTATATCCTTGCCCTGAGGTAAACTTGCACCCGCCTACAGAAATACAGCTAGGAAATCAGAAGAGTCTATACTTAAATTCAGCTCTTAAAATTTAGTAGGCATGTTGTTGAGAAGCTAATGTCCTTTTAGCTTTTAACAGTATGACATTCCCAGAGGAGGCAGATGATGCAATGAAACAGGAAAGGCTATCTGGACAGAGATGTGCTGTTTATTATTATCAGCTGGACAACAAAATTTACTGACATACTCTTTGGTGGATGGACTCTAAAGTGAACCTTTTTTTTTCCCTTCCCAAATAAGARTATCACCACAGTGAAGAAAATTTTTCTCTTGCTTTGTGTGTAATTCCTATAACAGGAGAAGGTGCATCTATGCAAGACATTGTACCTTATACTATTACAGTAAAATTACCTGCAACAAGCAAGGCTTCTTGTATCTGAGTACAGAACAACGCTGCTTACATCACCAGCTCCTGCCMGCACTACCTGTAGGAGTCAGGGATCATCTTTCGTCTGCCCAGGACTAGTAAATATTTCTAATAATAGCTAAAAAAAMCATCAGTATGAGGGGAAAAAGTGTCTTTGTCTGATATAACATTTATACTAGTTATACACATTAAAATGTTGGAGAAACATGATCTAGTGATACGGTGAAACTGGCTCAGCAAGAACTGCTGCAAGATTGTGAGGCTGATACAAAGGTATTTTTGAGTGAGCAATTGAAACCAGTCCTCCAATAGCTAGTTTGCTGCTCATGAAATTAATAAGGCATTGAAACAAAAATCTTTTGGGAAATTTAACTTCAGGATTGCTAATGTGGTAAGAAGAACACATTCCAGATGCCTGAGGCTTTGGTAAATCTAATGCTAACCATGTATTGTATTGTAAATACTGTTCTATGAAGCCACACAGCTACAACACAGTGTGGTGAATACAGACTGTGTGCCAAGTTTAACATGTTTGGTTTGTGTGCAGATAGAACATCAAGCTACAAGTAAATCTGCTTTGCGTTCCCTTTCTTCTGACTATTCTTATTGTGAAACACAATGAACTGAAAGCAAAATTGAATTATAGGCTGACTTGAGATCTGTATCTCATTTTGGATTAGTTAAGCTGCATCCCTGGGTTTTTACTATGCTACTCTACAGCTATTACAAATACAACAGATGCCCAGTATASTTCCATTGCCACCAGCGGCTCTGCATATTCCTGTAGCTGTCCTGAAACATAAATGCTTAGAAAAGCTTCCTGAAGAAGCTCTCCAGTATGTGGTTTGGCTAAAAGGAAAAATGGGAATTATAAGCATATCCCTTACAAAACAGCATAACAGAGACCTTAAATTAATCCATGCAGCAAATGGAATACCTCTGTCAAAGGAGAGAACCAAAACCCAGCAAGGAGCCCAGTTCCTGCAATAGCCATTTACAGTGGCTCCTACCTGCCTATACCATTATTTTATCYTAGTATAATATTAACTTGAAGAAGTGCCTACCAAGAATTGAGCTCACACTATAGTTTCTTGAACTCGTAAATTTTCACAATTCTCACACAATGTAGAAAACCGGACTGCAGATATTCTGGGGGGACACTAGGCATTAAAGAAAGAAGCCCTATTCATGAAATGCATTTCAATTCAGTGAGGAATGATGCCCTACAATCAACACCTTCAGGCTATTCCATATTCTAAAATCTGTGCTAAAAATCCCTCAGGAGGAGAAGTTGATAAATGTTTTCATACRCTTTAGGCTGGGACTCCACAAACGTCATTGTGGGATCCACTGAGGCTATCCCTCAGTAGTTAATCTAGAAAGTTTGCCAGTGCAAAATTAGTCCACATCACCTTTCCTTCAACAGGCAGCACACAGTATATGCATCATATCAGCATCGCCATGGTGGCTTTGATACTAGAGTATTAGAAGACTTAAAGCCAGATWTACTCTACTATCAATCACAATCTCTGAAAAAGTTGAATTTATAACAAAACTTTTACAAATGCTTTCTGTCATCAAATGACTTCCAAGTAGTTTACGCATGTCTCATCTCAGAGAAGTCCTAAAAAGTTTAGGTCAATATAATTCCTATTTTACAGCTGCATATAAAAAAACATACCYCAATGAAGAATTCAACATCGTTTCTCCAAATCTGTCAGTTTTGAGTGCCGTAACTTAACCTTCAAGTCACGCCACTGGGACATGCAGATGCTCAACAGTTGTAAAGATTCAGTGGTAACAGTTATTTTACTTTGTGTTTCCAAAATAAATGATTGTTTCTGAAAGCTTTCTRTGCATTCCTCAGGATCAGGAAAAAAATTAGAAGTGAGACTACAAACAAAATTTAGATGAAGATTTTTTCAGGTATGYGCTTCACTTACAAGACACGTGGCTTATTTCTGCAAAAAACCACTTAAACTGAAGAAGAGACATTCCCCTCTGGCTAACACAGTACACAGCAATGCATTAGCGGAGTATTCTCTTCCCTTAAGTTTGAAAAAGTTGATTTCACTAGCAACGCTGCTCACAGATGGCCCCCCATCACTTTGGCCTCAAAAAATTGCCAGTTCTTTGCAATTTGGAGAGAATTTGGTGGAAAACAGCTGCTAAAAGTTTCTGAGACTGGCAGTCAAAAAACACCTCCTACAAACTTGGCTTCCTCCAACTGTACCTTCTCCTGGAAGCCACGCCACTGGTCCTCAGGCTAGCAGGGTGCTTCCTTGGCTGAGAAGCCCCATGTCCCTCATGCAGAGCAAGGGAGCATTATTTCTGGAGAAAGAGCTGCACCAAAGCGGCTTTGCAATGCTCAAAGCAAGCTGCTGACAGCCTCGAGAGAAAACCGCAGTCCCATCTCATAACCTTATCCTGTTCCTGCGCCACCACAGCATTTTCGGGACACATCTGCCTTCCCCCAGAGGATGCATCTGCACGTAGACTGACAGGGACAAGCTCTCACAGTACCAAGGGAGCCACAGGCAACACAACAAATGACAACTTTGCTTTCAGCTTTCCAGGAACACGCAAGGGAGGTTTATGCTTGCTCTGCTACAAGTTGTGCCGCAAACAGGGCTTGCACGTGACTGTCTCATGTCCCAGGGAAAAATACTTTACCTTCTGGTGGATGTCATGGGAACAGATTAAGAGCAAGGATACCACCGTGGTCCTCCAATGCTSAGCAGAAGTTAGCTGCAAAGAAGCCTTGTGTTCCTGGGTTATTGTGATACCCTTACCCTATTGCCAGTGGGTAACTGGGTAGGGAGGTGACACAGGGACCTCATTGCATGAGCTAGGATTTTTATCTTGTGAACACAGGGGTCAGCCAGAGGCTGGCTGGGATTGTGGGACTTCCCATCATTCTAACACATTTCCCGCCTCAAAGGCTCCAGTTATGTGAATTAAACTGTGATTGGAGAGGTGTGCACTGTGTGAGGTCCTGAGGTGTCTGGGCGGGACCCCAAACCCCGCTTCTCACCATCTCCTTCTCCTCATAAGGCCATGCCTCATGTGAGGTAAGCGCCAAAGACTGATTTTCAGTAAACTCAGCTCCTTAAAAGCTCTGTATAAAAGAAAAGCACACGTGAGCACAGACACTCACCATGTGAGCTGAAGAAGGAAGGGAGACAGCCAAACTTTGGTATGCAAGGAGGGGTTGGTATACACACCTACACGTAACCCCCTGTCTCCTTTTCTTACTGTAGTACCCCCATTCCTCTGCCTCCTGGCAAGGAAGAACCTGCCGGACCTGGCTCACAGCAATGGCCACTGGGCCATCACCCATCTTCAGACTGGGCAGCCAACTGCTGCTTCTGGTCCTGAGTTATGCCTACCTTCTCCTCAGCAGGTAGCATGAATTTGGGTTGCCTTCCTCTACCCAGACGCTGTTTTGCACAACTTCTGGGAGCCTTGTAACCTTTGAGACCTCTTCTGTGTTGTCAAATATGGTGGAAAACCAGTGGRCTAGTTTAAATCCATCCCGGTGAGGGAGTGGGGTGAAATCACAGACAGTGCGATCACACAGCCTCGTTTCCTTGGAAAACCAGGCTGAAAAACCCAAATCTAACCAGAAGAGCTTGTCAAAGATTTTCCTGGTKTCTAAGATGTACTTCAAGGAGCATGTCGGGTGTGAGAAGGAGCTTCAGGAGCTGGCCTGGTTCCTCCCCTCATCCCACACACAGGGCTACGGCCAAAGGTAAATGGACCTCCCCCCTCACCAGCAATACAGGGGACGTGGCCCCCTTGGCCTGCCCCAAAACGGAGGGGTCTGGGTCCCAGAGGAGACTCTGCGCATTAGACAGAAAACAAGCAGACACAGGGAGGCAGTTGACCAGGCCCCTCCTGAGGTACAAAACCACATTCCTTCAGATTCAAAAAAACAATGTTCTCTCCAAACAGTCGGGTTTTTTTTTTCCCCCCATACATAAATAATCCACTTTCCTTCACCTTTCTAAGAGTGCAATTCAAAACAAAACCCAGCAGTACCTCATGATCCAGCAGGTGCAGAGGAGCTTTCCAGTYTGCTCCCCCCAGCCCTCCGAGGTCACCCTCTGCAGGGTCGCGTCCTCCTCGCACTTGTCTGCTCTCGGCAGAAGGAGGTGAGAAGAAACCCCCAGGGCCCAGGTGAGTCCCAGCCACCAGCACTGCTGCACCCACGCTCCAGACGGGACTATGTACAAGGCACGACAACGATTTGTTTCTAGTAGTACACAAATGTACTAGGAAAAACTCAAAAGTAACACAGGGTGAAGCTCCAGGGTGYCACAGACTATTTACAGCCATGCTAGCAGGGCTTCATTTGCTGTTTAAGCATATGCAATCTCGGATCCCCAAACTGTAAGCATTTTACTGGCATAAAACTGACAAAACCACTCAGCYTCTTTTGCAAAAATTTCTAGTCCTCCTATGATGTTCCAATTAGGTCTGCTACTAATAACTGTCAGCTTTGTGAATAATTTCACGTAATCCACTTGGGCAGAAGTCTTCCCTACAAATCTGCATCTAGGATYGAAGTAACCATCCATTACTCATTTTCACACTGTAATGCAATCACATCTCATCCCATTAACTTCCACCTTCRGTGCCCAACAGTGACACTTTTCTATGCGTTGAATTTCAATAATAYACAGGAACACGTGTTAAGTAGGTGKACCCAGAGCAGCAGCTAATCATCTTTGGATCCAATGCAACCTCCTTCATAGCTGAAAGATTTTCTGAAGCCTCTCTTAAGGACTCTCTCCCATACTGTATTCAAGAGAGCATATCCACTTCTTAACTCTGATGTTACCAGAGCCTTTCGTCTTTCTAATACGAGGAAAATGATGAAGAGTTGTGAATCTAGCCTGGACTAGAAAAGCACAGATATGAAAGCATGTTCAGTGCTTCCATAAGCATAACCGGGAGCATATTTAATCTTACTTCTTGCAATAGTAGCATTTTTCTCTACTTTCTAATTTACTTTGACTCAGAGGAAATACGTGACRGCCAGCGCAGCATGCGAAATTAAATCTTGGCCTAGCAATCAGAGACAAAGCAGTCAACAAAAGCTGAAGAATTTCTTTCATCTTTTAGTTTTTGTTTTAAGAAAGGCATATCTACTCTGAGTTTTAGATTGGGAAGCTTTTGATCTTGCAGTGCAATGGAAAGGAAACCTCTGCTTGAAGTTTGCAGCTAATGCTCTGTTTGCAGAGGGCAAAATTTCCTGGTGAGTCCTTATCAGASCAGGCGCAGGATAGGAGGACCCATCTTGGACAGCAATTTGTAGCTGTGCCCTGGTATATATGTATATTGCTGCCTGCCCTGAACTGTTGCACAGCGGTGCGATATGCTTCYAGTAAGCGGCCACATTCCTTTTCAGAGGTGGGTGAAATGATTCATCTTCTATATATAGACCTGTTGAAGGACAAAATGATGCTGATTTTTTCCTTGCAGTTGTACTCAACATATGCTTTTCCATTTCACATTATTATGATTCTGAAAGGCTATGTTGAATATTTATCAGGCTAAAATACAAATTAGCTGTGCCATCCCTCATAAATGTAGATTTTAAGTTTCTGATCTTTACTGTAAAATWTTGGTGATTCAGAAATAATCTAACAAGAGCATTCCTAGACAAATAATTTTCTCTACCAGTTTGTCAAGTCCAGTTTAGTTGCTCAAGGGTTACAGGATTTTAAAAAAATCCATCTACGTTTATATATAGTAATACATTAGAATATAATGGAATACAGTCAACAAGGTAAATCTCTTTTGTATGTTCTCTMCTTGTCTGTAAGCCATCTGCAGCTGGGAAGTTTCATTGTTAGAGGTCCATTAATGAGATCAATACAATTTATATCCACRAGGGATTAGCTGGCTCATATACTATTGAAAGACTCTTGGGTTCAGCAAACTGTTTCGGTTCTCATGTGCAGTTATGCCTAACCAGGCCCCTCCTTTCCTCCTTTCCCAAWCTAAAACCTGGAAATGAAAGCATTCCCGTTTTTCCCCAATATCAACTTTCGCACACAAAAAAATCATACAATAAATCGATTCAGAGATTCTAAATTTATCTTCAGTGGATGCTCTGGGAACGAAGAGGYGCAGGTAAAAGGGAAGGCTCTCTGCCAGATATTTCCTCTCCTGTATTTATTAACTGACTTTTCCCCTGCCTTCCTTTGTGGCTTGTCTCAGGTTTAGTTATGCATTCATCAGTTTTAGTTTTGGTTTCTGAGCAAGCCCAGCTGCAGTCACTGTCACCTCATATCAACAGCATTTAATGGCTCTCTTGTACTCTCCACTCCTACCCAATAAGTCATAACTTTTGTTTCTGGATAATAATGGGGGCAGGTGAAAMAATAAATTAATAGACAGCAACAATAATTTTACAGACACTCCCTCCACTTTCATCCCCTAGTGTAAAGAAACAGAAGGACAATAAACACAGAGCTCCGGAGCACAAGAGTCTGGTTGTTTCTCTGGGGAAGAAAAAACATCAAAACCATGTGCATTTGCTATGGAAGAAAGACTGCCTTTCTGGTTGTGTCYGAGCTCACATGACAGACACAAGTTGACATAACAGTGCAGTTATTTATCACACTGATGTTTAAAGATACCTCTTAATAAAAAATTATAATTACACACAGTGCCACAAATCCACTAGACCATGAAAGCTAATATTTACTCAATACTAAATACCTAATGGCCATGCAAGCCTCTGAGGAACCAAATTTGGTTACTGCTTTACAACTTGGAAAGCCAGCGCTTCAGAGAAAATAGATTATTTGGATTTTTTATCCAGCTATTCAGCCTTTACATTTTCCATCAAACACTCAGTCACAGCACACCAGTTTTCCATTTTCAGAAATACTACGCTTTCAGCACTTCAGATGCCAGTAAAATGGATTTTCACCTTTGCATTTAGTTCTGCATTCGTTTGTTTTTAACACTGATACAGAAACTAGAAACAGAAAGGGAGTGATGAACAATGCAGCCCTTGAGCACAGTCCTGCCAGTGCACCAGGAGGTAAGGAAGGAGCTGAAGAAGAGAAGGGTCCCTTGCTGCACCCTTTGTCCTGCTGACAACCCGCTTTTCCTGCCCGGGTGGCATTTCCTGCCTTGYCTTTGTGAGGGACAGCATGAACAAGCCTCCATCCACTTTTCATCTGTTTGTTTAAGGAATTTACATGGCCATACTATGGTCCTATATGTGCCACATAAGCCTTAATTTTTTTTTTTTTACTTTATTGTTAACTGTAATTTTTATCACTGAGGTAGAAAAGTGTTACTGAGAGACAGTCTTCCTCTCTGACCAGTTTCTGTACAGGTACAGACATGCTAGCAGGGTTCAGGGCTATGTAAGATGTCCTGGGCTAGCCTGGGTACCAGAAAAAGTATAAACGGTTCAGTGTGGTTCTTTGCTTGAGCAAATGTCTCATTTCCTCCTTACTACTTGACATTGTTTTGTACAGCAATGGCAAAACCTGAATTTGAAGAAGTTGCAATTTCCTTGAATCAGGCAACAACTGAGGCAAAAATCCTTCAGATAAATTATTTGCTCATTTCCACCCATTGTGCAAGGAAAAATGCTATAAACAGCAAAAAAGAAGAAAGCTGCTTTGGGATGCTGGGAAGTACAGTGTCAGTAAATGCAACAGGCTGTACATGGATAAAACCCACTGAGTTTGTGCATACACAGTTACGTGATCTAAATTACCCATTATTACTCAGGAAAGAGATCTTGGAATCATAACACAGAGTTCTCTGAAAGCATCAAGTTGAATGCTTGGGGATGGTAAAAGGGAAAAACAATGCCAGGGATGATTACAAAAGAAATAGAGAACATAATCTCTGCTTATAAACCAAAGTTTTGCCCACATCTTCAATACTACGCACAGTTCTAAAATGGATTTGAGATAATTAGAAAAAGACAGGGAGAAGGAAGACATAAATAGCAGAGGTACAAAACAGCTTCTTTACAATAAGAGATTATCCAGAGGAGGACTTTTCAGCCGGCAAGAGAGATCAGTGTGGAGAAGAATATGATTATGGTCTAGTATCATGAATAGCATAGAGATAGTGAGTGAGAACAACTGTTCTAATGATGCAAGAAGTAGGGGGCACCAAATGAAATGATCAGACAGTTAGCTTAAAACGAGAGAGGCCAATCTTATTTTTTTTATTATACACTACATAATTAAGTTGTGGAACTCATTGCCACAGGATGCCTTGAAAGCCAAAAGCATAAATGGATTAAAAGAAAAGCAATTAGAGAAATTCATGGAAGAAAGGTCCATCAAGGGCTATTAAATACAATGATGCAGATACAACCTCTGCTCAAGTAGTACCCAAACGGCCAACTGCCAGAAGCTGGGAAGGAATACTGCTGCTGCTGCTGCTCTACACTGGCCAGTAGCAGATGCTTTGGGAAAAAAGACTGAAGGACCGAGCTACGGTCTGAGTCAGGATGTTGGATTAGATGGGTCTTTTCTCTGGCCTCGTATACCTGTTTTGATGCTCTTCTGAAACAGACTAATTTGCCTTTGAGAATCTGATGCTTATTAATATGCAAATTTAGTTCCTTCCTTATAATAAGAGGGGGTGACCAGAAATTACTAGAAATATTAAAAACAGCAATTATTTAAAGTAATRCAATTACCTATACGTCATACTTTTGGATTGTCTTTAATCTGGGAATTGCTATATGATTTAAAGCCACTCAGCTAAACTTACTGCTGCTTGAAAGTTTGTGACAAAAGCTTTACACAACACTACAATAATGCTTCTATGTTTAAAAGCACAAGAAAAATAYCTGGTTAAATGCACAACAGTTATTGGTTGGAGGGAGAGAGATGTATAAAAGCAATGAAAGGCCCCATCTTCTCTCACATTTATCAGTATAAACTAAATCAACTGCACTGAATCTCCATAGATCAGCAGTGCCATAGAAGGGCAGGATCACCTCATCAAAGCCATTAAAGACRTATTAGATTGTTTCAACAATACAAATTAACATCTTCATTCTTGCAGGTTTCTCTAAGGGCAGTGTAAAGTCGCAGAAAAATCAATTACTGAAATAATACCTAATCAATTATTCAAGGCTATGCAGAAACACGTATGCACCAGGCTGTGCAAATCACTGTCAACTTTTTGAGTTCTTCTTCTGTTTCTGCTTTAATATTTCCCTAGCATAGTTCTAGCATACTGAGTTATTCAGCTGGTTAAGGAACAAGATGAAGCAATTTCATCAAAGTGAGATTTGTTCCTCCTCTGCATTTTCAAAAAACAGGAAAGATGAGATTCAGGTAGGTGGACAGTTTTGAAGTGAGAGCATTTTGCACTAAACCTTTTACAACTTTGTAAGAGTTTTCARTTTTTGAAAAGTGTCCACTCCACTTCCTTCAGACACTTCTCCCAAGACAGGCTGGAGAGGGCCCTGTTCTGATGTATTCCACAAAACGCTTGTAGGGGAAAAATACATACAAAACAAAGCAAAATGTAACATCACATGAAAGTATAGCTCCTAAATTCAAGATTTGCATTCAAAAGAATTAACACTGTTGGTTTCTAAAGCAAGTCCCTAAAATAAGCTGTAATACATGAGACAGATGAACCTAAAATTGATCTTGACCAATGTAACACAAAGTTCTCACGATATAAATGTGGTCTTAGCAAAGGKACGGAGGTAGATGAAGGTAGGAGGGAAACGGATGCTACAATAAACACCCACAAGGTAATATCTTCATTGGCAAAGATGCCAGAGGAATCCTTCTAAAGCAGACGTTCCTGACCGAGGTTGCATTCTAAGTGTTCACTTCTCATTGATGTCATCCTACCTGCCTACAGCTTTAACGGGAGAGGGTATTCATCTTCATGCCCCATCCTAAATTGCTGCACACCAAACCGCAGTTCAGCACTCCTGAATGACTGTCAGATACCACCACATGCAGCATAGTGTTTTGGTGGTGGGAAAGGAATGGTTTTGGGGTGTGTAATCAGCACGTTGCCTCCAATGAGAGGGAGAATGACAAGCAAATGCTAGACATGAACAACCATTTTAACTGAAAATGGATAATCCTGACAAAAGGGACGAGAATTTCATGTTTCCCTGGGCCAGGTGAGTCCCCTCAACAYTGTGCAACAGAATAACTCTCCTTTACCCGCTCCACGTCTCCATTCTCTTTTCTGTGAAGTGACACACTCCAGCAGAAATGTGGAAATGTTTCCTACCACCCTGTTTCCTGCTTAGAGACAACTTCAACTCTGCTGTGTCYGAGAAAGCCATTTCATGCACAACCACTCTATTAGTAAGTTCTTCACATAAAAGGAGCAGCTTAACCCTGACTCCACCTTCTCTGATTCTTCCATCTGGAGTTTAAGATCTGTGAAGGGATGGTTACACACAACACTCCTTTGAGAGGGCTTCAAGCTGCAGACCTTGGATGCAAAGAGGAGTGTGTGGGCAGCCAGGTCCYAACCTCCAGAGGAAGGATGCTACTCAGACACAAGACTATCCATAGCTTTTCATAGGAGGTAGATGTCCCATACTCAGCATGATAATGGTATAGAGCTCATTCTCAGAGGCCTCACTGCCCAAAGTTACATGCAGGGGAGAGTGGGAGCCCAATATCTAAGTTTTAATTCCTCTGTGGGCTGAGGTCCTGATACTGCACATACTGCAAAATATTTTATGTTATCTGTAGAACAGCATAATTGATTGCTTTACTCATTAAAATACTGAAAGCACATTGCTAAAGCAGATAAAGGTCATGGTGCAAAGTTCCCAAGCTCAAACAAGATACTGGTTGAGTTGTTGCTTCATAGTCTAAGCAAATGATGAGAAACACATAAGGTGCATGCCMTACAGCTGCACTGTAAATACAGTCCTATTACTAAAATCCCCAAAGCCCACAAAGCATCATGTTGTTTCCAGCAGCATCTTCACAGCTAAGAAAGACCAGGTTATCCTTCCTCCTCCTCCTGTTGAAAAATCCCTGCATCCCGATCAATATGATTCAAGCATAATGAGCCCTTAACGTTGGGTGAAAAAGTTGTAGTAAGGGACCATAGGAAAGGCACACCTTCAGCTTCCACTCCAGCTCTGGGTAAAACAGCTTTCAGTTACTATGGGAACACATCTTCCTGCAGTACCATAATCTCCCATCTACCATGATAAATGCAATCCAGCATCCTCAAACAACTCCTCCTTTGAGCGGTTCACCCTCTCCTCTTGCAAGGGCACACAGAAGCATGCATGCACATGCAAGCACAGACTGACAACAGCCTGACTCTTCTGCTTTTAGCTTGGGCCAGGTGTGTGCAAGACAGACTGCCTTCTGCCACTTCAACCTTCTCAGGCTTAAATCTTCAGATCTGTGACAGATGAAGATAGATTAAGCAAAAGGGATGTTTTAGCAGTTTGATTCCAATCTGATTTTTGGAATAGCTGAGGCTGACTCCTTGCTTTGCCTGGTACTTCATTTCAGCCTCTCTGTGCCTCAGCTGTGCAGAACACAAACCCCGTGCTCTTCCCTTCCAAAGGAGAKGGAGGGGAGCATAGCATCTCCTGGCCACAGAGGGAAGCTGCCAGAGCTCATCATCCTGTTACATAAATTACTGCAGCATTTGGGGTTTGTGGGTTTTGGGGACTTTGTTTGTTTGCTTGTTTTGGCACCACTGGCATACATCTGCCTTCAGATCCTGAGCCCCCAGCCATCCCCCTGAAACAGCAYGGCCAGAGAGCTGGGAACCATGCACGTAGAGACCTGACAGAGCTGATGAAGACAGCCATGGAAAATAAGCGGCACTTTGAACTACTGGATCCTTGCTGCTACTGGCTGGGATGCACAAGTACAGTAGAGCCAGAGCTATGCACAAAGCAAGAGAAAAGCTCAGTGAAAATGGTTTCTATTTTAACCATCTGACTTCAGCTTAAGGACACCATAACCACTGCTTCTCCAAAGGAAATCAAGGGGGTTAAAATGCTAGCTAAGGAAACGCAGCTTGATAGGCCTTTTTGCACATTCCAACCTTGTTCTTGCAAAGGAGCCTGAAACTCTCCCAACTGATCATCATCATAAGAATATGAATCATTATTTGAATCTCTAGACAACTAGGGCAAATTTATGGCATTTGGGAGTAGCAACTGTCCTCTGACCATCACCTATTAGAGCAAGAATCAATGAAGTATTTAAATCCATACAACCTTATGCTTTAAACATACATCAAGTCCTATTTGGAAACAAGCATGGTTCACCTGGAAGCTTGGAAATATGTATTGGGGTCGGGGAGGAGAGGTTATTCATGGCACAGTGGGTCCAGTTCATTTAGGACTATACATCACATATTTGACTAAGCCAGTTGGTGAGGGACAAGAGATGGCCCATCATTCCAATTGTTCATCATAATGAAACTTTTTCATCATGTCAAATTGCAATTAAGTGCATGGACAATTCAAACTGAAAAAGAGGCAATTTCAGGGAATCCTTACAGAAAATGATTATTCAGTATCACTAATTGTAGTGATTTATAGCTGATGAGCTATCTATCTCCAGACCTACAAACACTCAAATTATTAAGCAAGAAACAGTCTGATCCTAGGCAATAAGACAGGAGTACAATGACTGAGGGAAATTACTTTATCAATAAACAGATGTCAGTATTTAGCACCAATAGTCTACGACCCCTTTTATCTCTGGGCCTCAGAGCACTTTACCAACATTAATTAGCCTTGTGAGATAGCTCTGATACCCATTTTATGGGCACAGAGCAATTATGCCTACTTTATGGGCACAGAGCAGTTAAATGGCACTCTCAAGGTCAAAGAGGAGTTCCGGTACTCAGCCACCAAATCTGTCCAGTAACCCACTCCACTAGTAATACATTTAATCCTTATTTATTAGATCAGTTCCCATGCTTGGGTGGACCATATGACTGAAGTTTAGACGGTCTGGTATTTCCCACAGGTAGAGAGCTAGGAACTGCAAAGCATTCCCCACAGTGTAAATCTATACCAATATCCCACTGAACGGCAAGTCTCAGAACTAGCATTTGAAGCCTTAGAAATCTGATTTTCCTGTAATTGCAGTCAATATCAGCATTTAATGGAGAACACCTAACACCATATAGATAACCATTGCATATTCATTCTCTTCCTAACCTGCAGCCACTAAATAGCATTGAGAGACTATAACCAGTCAACACCACTACAAAACTCAGTTTTGCATAAATGATTGCCAATGCACCATGGCTGAGAGGAGGTAGGAGAGTTACCACAGCATGAGAAATGAGCCTTAATACAACCCTTCTACTAAAGCGCAGCATAGGCACAAAGACGAGTTCTGCTCGGTCCATCAGCTACAGACGGGTGTTTCCCTCTACTGCAGAGACAAGAGGGAGCAGTGATCAAGACACTCAAATGCATGACATTTTCAGTTCTGTCACCAACTTGTGGTGCGACCTTTCATAAACCGCTTTGCCCTTGTGTTTGTTCCTCCCTTAATAAAAACTGAGGGAACAACTCTTTTTCCAAATTCAGCCTCCTCTGCTTTTCAGTTTGGGAGATCCCTGGCCATTCAGCCACTCAATTATGTATGGAGCTGCATGAATCAAAGACTTCTCTTTTTTTGAAAAAGCTGTAACCAAATAATCAAAAATCCCACCCAAAGATGTTCTTTTTTTTCTTTTGTTGAGGCTCACAAAGTGACTGCTTTATTATTATTATTATTATTAGCTTCAGATATCCAGACCCCTTTTTGAGATTCAGGTCAATTCAGTGGTAAAGACACCACTTGAAAACAAAACAGAAAATGCCATTTACATCTCCTCTCATGCTGTTTTTCTTCTTAGACAACCCTGAATAAATTYGTGGATGAGTCCAACAGCTCCAACTCAAAAGCTGCATTTTCATCATCCTTTTAAGCTTGAGAAGTTCACTAACAGTTTCTGCTCAATTTTACCTGTCTACTTACATAGAAAACAAATCAGCATTTAATTAGGTGCATGTGACTTAAGAGCTACTATGTAGTTGCACCATGTGGAGATTAAGAGTATCTTAATGCATCACAGCTACCCAAAGGTTTCTTAGAAACCCTTGGTTTGTAACATTTTGTAGTTGTAAACACATGACATGCCACAAAACCCCTACCACAAATACTGCCTGCAAGCACTGGCTGAACAATAGGATCTCAGGCACATTTGCAGGTGTGCAGGGTACAGAAAGTGCTCTTTGACACGTTGGAGGGAAGACTGGATACTATTATAAGAACAGAGTATCTTTTTTTTTCCCTGCAATTGCATCCCAGGTTGCTTAAGCCAACAGGGCTGTTCTTTGCAGGGGAAGATAATCTGTTTATTTAACCTGCTTAAATTCTGCAAATGAGTATGTATTATAATGCTTTTTCTCCTCAACAAATGTATAAATCTCTGGTCTAAATACCAGCCAGTTTCCCCCAAAGAGGAAAGTCTCAGAAAGGCACAAGTCTTGAACACAACCTTTATACGGACATAGTGACAGCCCCTCTTGGTGAAGAGGAGCAGCTCAGGAGCTCCTGGAAGCCATCAAGCTTACCAACTGTGTAAGCAGTTGTGAGACCAAAGAGCTGAGGAAAGAAAGGTGAGAGGAAGACTCATTACAGTAAGCAAATACCAGTTCCCTTGGGCATGCTCCACTCTGTCCTACCCCTCCTCACTCTCTTTTCATCCTGTGACCATCAGTGACAGTTCAGCTGAGCTAGGCAGGACGGCTCTGGCCTGGTGACACCATGCCACGGGGTTCAAATGCCTTCCCACTGCTCTCACCTGGCACAAGACACCAAAYTTAGACTGCCATTTCCCCCAAATTAGAGAAAGGCAGGGCAGCAGGGAGGCAAAAGGATATATATACAGGGTGGTGGGCACTTCCAGGATCTTCCTGTAGCCTGGCAGGTGGAGGGATTTTAGCAGATGAAAGCCATTCCCCAGCTCTGCCCAGATCATGCACAAACAAGGGAACAAAAGAGACGTGTTTGTTCCAGTTCTATTAGAAACACAAAGACATTGTTTTGGTGGATAATTTGTTTGCTCAGGAAAGCTCAGCTCAATTGCAGGAGTAGCAATTGCTGTGAGGTCTTGCAGCTGATTTAAACAGATAAAACCCCACATTCAAAATTATGTTGAGCAAGACACAAAGATCATAGGCCTTATTTTTAACATCACACAGAAGTGACCCTAGTTTGCCTGTGCAACTACCTGGCTTTTCCATGTAAGATAATGGAAATTAGAAGATGAGGCTTCCCCTTAGATTAATTTGCACAGTCACTGTGTTCACCGCACCCACAACAGATACTCATCCTGCTKGGAAACAAGACTTGCACTAATTCTCCCAATATTTTCTCCATGTACTAACAGCACACATTGGCTTKGCTTTGCCTATCTTGTGGATTAATCCTTGGATGACACATTATGYATGCATGTCCTAAATTGTTTATTTTTTGTATTTCCAGACTTTCCAGATAAAAATGCATAAAATCTAGAAAAACAAGCACAAACAATTTTTTAGAAGTTGTTAGAGCTGTATTCATTTATGAAGAAAAAGCAGTCACATCTGTGCTACATAAGAATGTGTTGGAAGGCCRAGATACAATTATCTCATTGGTGGTTTAAATATAGCTTTTGCCAGAGAGAGTTCATCTTCACCCATGCTGTAAATTGGGTTAATTTTTCAGCATGCCAAGTGGCAATTTGTTCTCCTAACATGAATGGCTTTTGTAACATCAGCTGCAGCTTCACAATATTAACATCTACCCTTTAGAAGAACTCTGAAAAATGAATTATTCACCCTAACTTGAACAACTGCTTCATTCTCAAATCAAGCAAGCAATATTAACCCTAAATTATTCTGCATTAGAGTAAGCAAGAGTTGTCTGAAACAGGGATTAAGTTAGTATTTACTCCACTGAAAAATTAAGCATCTGTTTAGACATACAAGTCTGTGACAGGTGTTACCTACAAGAGTGAGAAGTGCTGAGTTGTGAATGCGTAAAATTTTGCAAAGGGATTGCTCAGCTAAAAAAGCACTGGCTCAGCCCACACAGGGTACAGCAAAGTATTTAAATGAATTGCAAAACTAGTGGTGGAGTAGTTGGCAGGTACTTTCACATATGTAACATCAAATGATGGAGAGTATGGAGAGACTCCAGCCTGTATCACTCTGCAGGATAATGGTTGCATCTGGTTGAGTAGTTTACAGGGAAAAAGATCTTTCACATCAAGAAACCCCACTCACCACATTCATGCTGCCGGACACTTCATAGTCACTAGACTGACCACAAAGGAAAAAAAACCACAAACCYCTCCAAATTTTACATTTCTTTGTGGGAGAGATGAGGGAGGGAGGTGGCTGTTTTCTAGTTGCAGAAACACTCTGCATACACTGGTGAAGGCAGTGAGTCTGCATTTCTGACAAGGCAACTTTAAAACAAACTTCTATTGATTTTAGTGAAAGTTCCATGATACAAAAAAAAAATCCCAGAAGTGTTTTCCAATCTTTTTTTTCTCCTGTGGCAACCCAGATTCTAAAACACAATTTTCTAACAGGGAAAAATTTTCTTCTTGTTTTTCTTGCAGATGCCCTATTCAGTTCTTCCTCTATTTTATTTTGCTTTTTTGGAGTATATTTGTATTTGAGGGCTAGACTACTTTTATGTGCAATGAGCTAAGATCACTTAACTCCACACAAAACAGGTAATAATCCTACCTTCAGATATATGATGTCTTCGAAATATGTTTGGAAGTTATTTTCAAGGACAACCTTTTTCTCCTCAAAACCTCTGATGAAACTACAGGTTGTTCTGAAGGCATTACTTAGCATCTAATGAGCCTGAAAAGTGCCACGTCCTCTTCCCCACATTCACACCTCCAGACTTGTACACCTACATGGGTCTGTACAAGCGTGGAGAGGCAGATCAAGTACACCTGCTTCCCAGAAATCAGAGTTGCGAAAGGGGGAATTACACTATTGCACAAAGGCTTTCCCTTCTTAACCCCACTCGATACTTTGTACGTGCCGCAATTGTAAAAAATTCCACATCCCACAAATTCTTACATTTCATTCTCCCTAAGGAGCAGGGAGGAAATGAAGATCTTCTCCAAAGCATCTCCGAAGTGTGCACTTGGATTCTTCTCAATTCAAGTATTTCTGACCTCTAAGAGAGGAAGAGTCTTCCTCTGCAGGAGACAACGGAGGTATTCCAAGCATGTGATGGAGCCACCTGTACGTTTTACATCTTGTCCCGTCTTCCCCATTTAACAATCCAATACTTCCAGTATGACCAGGCTCTACACATATTGTAGGAAGCAGAGATACTACCATATCTCTGTTAGAAGGACTGTGTGTGCACCAGCTTCCTTCAAGACAGAAGCAGATGCAAACCTGGTGCCAACACACTGCGGCTGCCAGACCTGGTCCAGAAGAATTAGGATTATCTGAGCTATTCTGTTTTCAAAGCCACCTCCATCTGGGAAGAAGGAGAATTAATTCTACCCAAGGCTAACTGATAATGTGAGGTCAATTCAGCGCAAAGCAGCAATGCAAACAACCTTCAAGGACTACTATTATTGAAGTGAAACTTCTCTTTCAGAAGAAAGCCCTGCCTCCTTAGACACATAACCTCACCCTTCTCTTGTTCTCTCCTGCCCATCTTTCTCTGACTGTAGGTAAGTATACATTTACACAAAGGCTAGCAATAGTAGGCCCTCACTGTAATTTAATGAAAGAGAATTTATCTTTGGAGTCTGGGTAATTGCCAGAAATAAAATCTGGTTTAAATATTATGGTTTATTTAACGTTTCCCTTATTCAAAATGTAGTTCTATTTACAAGCTAATTAGAAGGTTTTATAGTGTTTAAAAAAAATCTATTCACATTAGCAAACCATCAACAACACAAGTCTTGTGCAGATCTCTATAAGACATCCAACAGAAGTTGGCAGCATCAATCACCTGTCTTCATTGTCAGTATAGTTAGTATGTTATTACTATAGCACAGTACTCGAGCACAGAAGATCCAGATTTAACCTAGGAAAACAATTGAAACTATTGAAAGAAACAGACTGAATCAACAACAATCTTCCCTGGACCCCTGAATATGCATATATTTAACAAAAATCTCAAAGTTCTACTTTTTATCTTTTGTTGGCATTGTGTGTGATAGAACAAATTAACATAAGACACTGACAGCTCTACAAAATAAAACCCCCTTGTCCATCACAAGCAGTGGCAGTTTTAAAGTCTCCCCTAGGCTAGCTTGACCTTGCAACTCACAGTGAACACATTTCAAACATGYAATTTCTTCTAGGTCTTGGGAAAACATGTCAAGTTAATCTATTGACCTTGGAAACCCATCAAGAACGTGGAACATCTGTGTGAGTGGAAAGCCCAGTCTCTAACCTTTCTTTAATGCATCTTTGGGTTTGATCCTCCTACCTGCAACCATCTGAGCATGCCACACATAAAACCAGATTAGCTGCTGTGCATTTTCCAACCTATTTCCTAGCGTCCCTGGATTTCCACTGAGGGTAAGAAATGATGGTTGAAGAGTCTGGCAATGGGGTTCTGACTGTAAAAGGTGAGTTACGCTGATGTAGGTGCAGCTGCTCGGATACCATTCTGCCCTCTCACACTCTGGCTATGATGCTAAAAGGCCATCAAAGCAGGCACCTGGAGTCCAGGACCATCCTTCCTTTGGGTTGCAGAGCTCAGCATGTACACAGTCCCCGCTGGCAGTAAAGGTGTGCCTAACTGCTCCCTAATTAAAATCCCCTCCAGCAACACACACTTACAGTAACYTGAAATGATAGACCACTGCACTGTACCTACAAATCATCTGCACCATGCTGAACTGTAATTTTAGCGTATCTGTTTGCAATGCAATCTGGGTCTGTGTAACAGAACCATTTTGTATCTGTGATGGCATGTGGGAGGAGGTGTGGGTGGATGGATGACAGGTGCAGTAAAATAAAGCCACAAACTACGCAGTGATGAGGTCGCCCATAAATAAAAAAGGTCTTCAGGTAGCCGTGTTTCTCAAGAGCAGTGGCAATCAATCAGCCGTAWACAGATGACCTGAGAACACCCCTTGCACTCCATTTTACATATACTTCTCCCAATATTTTTCTTACCCCATATTCAGAAAAAKAAAAGCTTAAATCCACTATCCCAAAACCATCAAGCTATCCAGTAAGCAAATAAACAGAGAGCGCAAATTCAAGAGATAGCACTGGTAATGTGCCCACAGGGCCTCTAGCTAGCAAGATCGGTGAGCACACCTGCACACAAAGATGAAATTGCAGTTTAAGATGAGKTACCTATCTCAGGCTGAGACATAATTGCCTTATCAATTGTTATGGTTCTCTCTCACCATCGTATTACAGGATGCTTGAGAGACTTTGTAGTGCAAACCAGTATGAGCATAAACAGTGGAATATGGTCCACCAAGCATTAGGCTTCTTGTCCCAGGKACTGCTGTCTCAGACTGTTGCTTTCCCAGCTTTCGTCTGTGTCCTTTTTGGTTATTCCCATTTCAGTATTTCTARGGTTATTCTCCCTTGGAAGGTTTATCTACACAAAGCCTTTATTCTGGAATAAGGCATAGTTTTAAAGTGCAATACCCATTTCAGAATATGAAACAAGAAAACTATTTTTGCGAAGTAGTTTATTTTGCAACAACTACTTGGGTCAGCTCCCCCTTGCAGAAAAACGTGCTGAAGTTTTACAGGAAAGAACAAGATGAAGGAAAGCATCTCCCCCTTCCCATGCCAGAACAGATTTCTTTAAACCCTAGTCCAAATTCAAGTGTCTCAAAACTTTGTTTGTGGAGAGACATCAACTCTTAGAATCTGCTTGTTGCAATGGAAATTATCACCATCCACAGCCACTTGTCACCAGGCCCTTCCTAGGTATCGCAGAAGAGCCTGTGGGAACAGCAGAGCAGCAGTGGCAGTGGGCAGCCCTGCCTTCCCTCGCACAGCGGGACGCAGAGCCCGCACAGATGTTCTCCATACCCTCCGCAGCAAACATGGCAGGGCACATGGGTGGGAAAAGTCCCGCATATTGCCTTTAAATGGTTTGCATGTGACCAGCAGCATATGTAGACCAGCTTGAGGACCCCTAATTTAACAGCTTTAGAGAGCTTCAAGGGGTGCAGCTGTGCCTTTGCCGAGGATGCGGTCCCTAGTCCCGAGGCAGATGACCTGAGTAGGCAGAGCAGTGCTGTCCGCGAACCCCAGCCCTGCCCAGCCTGTGCCGTCGGGTACCAACCCGAGGTACTTTTCATGCATGGAGCATGCTGCACACGTCCTGCCCTACAAAGCAGCATCAAAAAGCCTGCCCAGGATATCAAGTCAGTGAATGCAAAACCAAAGATGACCCATGACAAAGATTTTCTGCTTTTCACAGGCCTTTCCCCTGTACATTAAGTCATGCTGTCCCCTTCATGAATCAAACAATTTCCCTTTCCTAACATAACACACTGGCCGTTCGTCCCACCTGCATTATGCTCCCTTTTAAGCAGAGCTAGTATTTCGCCTTTTTTTATTTCCCTCCAAACATTCACTGGAGCCTGATGAAATCCCAGTGCCTCGCCCTTTCAATCCCCTCCTCCTCCTCAGCAGAGGCTGGGATGTCTCTCACATTTTGCCCCTACACAAATATGCAGTGCTGCTCCATTTCCCTTTAATGGTCTCTGCTTATTGCTAATGATGATAATTTTAGTTTGTATCGAATCACAGCTAGATTGGTATCCTGTAATGTTTACAGTCTCCTATAATGTATATTTTGGAAATGTTAATAAAAATAATTTTTGAAGAGGAGAAAAGAATGGCATTCAAATTGCTCACAGCGCGTGAAGAAAAAAAATACCATCTTGTCAAGATTAGCTGTGGGTCCCTAACATTATCCTTTAATTATTATTGAACAGCATTGTCACAGGCTCTCACTGGGGGAAACCCCTTCTGAGCCTTCTAAAATTCCCAACCCACTGTTTGGATTTGAAGTTCTATAGAGTGTGGGCTTTGAACCTGTCCCCAATACCCAATGTGATCACTGGTTGCACATGAAAAGATTGTTTTCACTAAAAACTGGAACAGTCTTTTCGAGAAGCAACATGCTGCACATTCAACATGTGCACTGAATACAGAGGCATTTCCAGGGAATGCAACTGCCACCTGAGGAGAAGGAAGAATATAGCTATGGACACAGAATAGCTGGATCCTGTGCTCTGCTGCCTTTGAAAGGCACAAAGGCACAAGATTGATTACATTGTTCTTCTCTGCAAAGAGCTCAAGAATGATTTTTCAGCCTAAATTAACAAATATCTACAGTATCAGTGCTCTTAAAGGAAACTAATGAACTGTTCTATATTCATCTTTCTCATTAGAGATTTGTTACAGCTTATCACATGAATAATATTCCAGCTCATAAGAGGAAAAAAAAAACCCTGTGTCAGAGAAAAATACTTTGATTTCTCACATGCACTTAAACATTAGGTTAATTAAATAGTAAAAAGTCATGCAAATCTCCTTAAAGATGCTAACACAAGATGAACTCCTGCCTTTTCTGTGGACAGGATGAATTTTTTAAATTATGTACTCTCTAGCTGCTATCACAGATAAGGCTTTTGCAACAGTTTTGGACAGAAATTGATGTAATTTTGCACCATTATGCATTATTCTGGGAATGAAATAAGGGCAAGATTTCATTCTACATCCATAAAGAGGAGCAGTTCAGAATTCAGAGCCTAAGGACAGTACAAACTAAAGGGACTGTGTGTCACTTGTTGGCACTCTTGCTTGTGCTCTCCTTTGGCTGCTTCGACCTTCGGGCCTTTCCAAATTATGGTAATCTTGTGAGGATGTCCTATGGGCCACAGCACCATTCAGAGTCTGTACTGCATTATGGATTATAGATGTGCCTAATCACATCAGCCCTGCCTACAAAATCACTGCCCTCTGAAGCTTTTATGCTGGAGGGATCCTGCTGCAGCCACAAAAGGAACTAGGGCATTTACAGCTCTCGGTAGCAGTTTGAGATTGGAGGAGTGTCAAAGGGCAAGGATTTCATCCAAAAGAGCCAACCAAATGGCACTTACAAACACAATGCAGAGTGCTCAGACTCATTCAGTCTGCCACTCAAAGGACAACATAATGCAAAACTATTATAACTCTGCATCAGGGAATACAGTCACACTTGCCTATACAACATATATGCAAGCTGCATATATACAAGCATAGCCTTTCTGGGCTATATACTTAATGAAATTTATTGCTAATGTGGTTAAAAATAAGAACAGTCCCAGAAAATGTATGTCTCCTGAGGCAGGCAGATATTCAGTTCTCATTCTGATTCAGTACAGAATCTGGACACCCTGAAATCAGCAGGTTTCCAAGTCCACCAAGCCAAAACTAGTTGTCACCAGAACCTGGAAGTTGCACCTTCAGCAAAACAAGAAAAGACCAAAACAGTTATAGCTAAATGGAGACAGGCATCTAGAACTGGCACACCTGGATGCATTTCACTGTCACCAAGTTTTTTGTTATAACACTGGCTGCCATCTGTCCTTTGGAGAGAAATACAAGCAAAACCCTCACACAACAGTCCGACTCTCCCGTGTCAGTGAGAAGCAGTTCCGATGAACAAGGAGTAAAGGAGTAGACCATAAAAATAGCTTTCAGAGGTCTGCCAGGCCTGAGGTGGCTCTGGACCTCACAAGCACCACTGAATTAGAGAGTCTCACTACAAATAAAGCACTGGGCACTGATTAGCTCTACTTGAACCTCCAGGCAAATCACACTCTGCCTATCATACTCTCCCCCCTCTATTTTAAGTATAAATATGCCAGAACACACACAGCTTCTCTCTGTGATATTGCTGACAGTGAAGATACAAAGCCCAGATTTCAGTTAGGGTCTTGAGGCACTTGAGTGACAACAGCATGGTGTTTAGAACAGAAAAGCATCATCCTTTCAGCACAACAGTGACAGTTTCTACTCCAGTGAACCCTTAACAAGGCTTTCATACACTTAAAAAGTTTACTTGTCTGAAGTTGTTACCATCCCTGAGTAATTTGAGATTCATGGATTGTTGTCTATGAAACTTTGCTTTCTTAACCAGCTGAAAGGCTTGAAATTAAAGAGATTGGTATTAAGGTTTTAATTTGGATTAGAAATTGATCTCAAGGAGTCTATTCCAAATACTATTGAATCTTTTCTAAATGAAATAAATGATTTTAACATTAACTTTTTCTTATCTAGAAGTCATCTAGTCAAACAAAAATTTATTTATTAAAACTTCAAATACAAGTTGTCCCTGATTATCAAACAATGTCAATTCTCTAGTTAAAAGAATAAACATTCATAGACTGGGTTTTGCCCACTCTGGTATAAATATGGTTAACTAGATTACTAGAGCAGCAACTTGTTGAAAGTCAAACAAATTTCTCAAAGATATCAAACAGCATTTTCTAAACAATAAAAAGACCACAGCTTTCATCTCCAAAAGTCACAAACATCACTGGAGAGAAATGGACATTTATGAGAGAGATAAAGGGGTTTGTTAAGTGTTCAAAAGTTCCTTTGATATCAAAACTGATTGATGATGTTTGACCTTAGCAGTGTGGATCAATCAAAAAATGAAAGCATTTTGAAGGATCCTTTTAAAACCATAGACCCATGAGAAACCATAAGAAGTTTCAGCTGTGGGACTTTTCTATTCAACATCCAGAAGGTGGTAAGTTTGCATCCTCATTCAAAGTGACAAGCAGCTATAATATTCCTAATATTTGAATACATTAAGTCAACCTACTTCAGGACATATAAAACTGACCAAGGTGCAAAAGGAATGAGGCTCCAATAAATTTTTCTGAACAACATTTATTTTTGTGAACTTCAAAGTTTTTAGAACTTGTGACTTCCAGGCTGGTTTTGTATCTAAAAAATTCACTCCCAAAAAATCACTGTAAGTAGTTCTCCCTACATAAATGATGAAACTCAATATAGCAAGCAATGTATACCTAAAATATATTCATTCCTCCAGAGGCCTCATTCAGATAGTTTAAGTTCCAGCCAAATCTGTAGGCCATCAAAATAGGATTGCTATTGTTTTTGTAGAGGTAAAAATTGCTTCAAGGTATTAGAGATCAATATCAAGATTAATCTGTGCTGAAATACGTGGTAGGCTTTCCAAAGATCTGCAAATCTGGATTGGTCTATTTATTTTCATGCAGGATGTATCTTTCAGTAAAATGGGAACTGCAATGTTAAATTCCTGCTTGCTGGTTTGAATTTTTGAAGGAGATACGTCAATTATTCTTTTAATTATTTAGGAAATACTTCTCTGAATGTAACCAAAAAGGAGCTTAAAAGGCATTACTCCATTTTATGAATTTGAATAAAGGACAGCGTGATACAAGATTTATGCTAGCTACACCCAGTAGTAAGATCCTTCTCTTCACCTGGTGCTCAGATTACTCTCTCCCCTCCTCATCTTTTTTCCTAGTTTCCCCATTTCTCTGCTCTAAGTTTAGCTTCTGCTTACCCCATCTTCAAATGTCCTTTTTCAGTCGGCTGTCCTTTCCTCATAACCTTTTCTTCTTACTTTTTCACCTTCCTGAGCCAGCAGTACTAGCGCATAAGATCTTTCCATGGCTTGAGAAACAGAGCTGACTGAAAAACTGCTAAAAACTGAGAACCCCACAGGAGCTGAAAACCACAATATCAATACAGATGGTGTTTTGGACAGTGGGCAATGTAAAATGCTGGGAGTAGATTCTAATCCACTATCTTTCTCTTGGAAAGGATGGAATAATAATGATGGAGCTTGAATCCATCATGAACCTTTGCCCTCCACTTTCATCCTTCTTTAAAATGATAATAGTCACAGTTACCATTGAGCATCACTTTTAAATGCGGCTATGAACAGGACTGTTTTAAGTAGTATCGTTCTTTGAGGCTAACCACTCTACTCAAGGCTCCTTAAGTTTGACAAAGTTCATTTTTCCTAAGCATTTTCTGGAACTCATCATTGGGTAAAAATAGTAAAGCGTTATTCTGAGGAGCGATTTTCCTGCCTGTTAATGTATTTCCTGATAGCTCTGTCTCGTGAAGTTAAACATGTGCTCAGAAAGGAGTCTCTGCTAAAGAAGCTTCCAATAGCTCATCAGTTCAAAGAGACCTGGTATTCATTTCTTCTGACAAAGCACTGTCCCTGCTTTGAGCAGTCAGCCAGTTTCTTTATCCTGTGGCATATGAAACATCAGTACAGCAAGGCCAAACTGCTCCTGCCGGGATCATTATTTTGATAGCTTCCCAAGCAAAATTAACTGCTTTGTCACCATATTCATTTTGACTGCCCCACAGATTAAAACCAGCAATAATTACTCCCCATCCCTCCAGTGCTTTCCATGGCAGTGGACTGTTTGTTCCCACACTTTATCTTCATGAGGTGTTGTTATGCCACTGCTGATGCAAACAGCTGGTCAGTTTTTACGATGGGTGTATTATCATCTGCTGTTACTGCGCAATCTGTAATACATTTGATTGCCTTCTCTCCTGCCGTCAGCAGAGATCTACCCATCACACAGCCCACACAAACTTTCCATTAGAAACACTTCTGCAAAAGTAAGATGATAAAGCATCAGGACATAAGATGGACATAAGATAGACTAAGAGAGTAAGAAACATGTCTTATAATATGCAAGACCATATCTGAATAATACATTTAGCCAGATGTTATATGGCCTAATTTGCAGGGATCCTTAATACCACCCACAAGTGTAATGTGAATCAGTGTTTTGCAGAGAAACCATTAGGCAGGCCAGGATCTTACTGTATGCTTCAGGATTATAAAATAACAGTGTCTAACTGCAGTTAGTTATAGCTTAATATATATGGCTATACGACTAATAGAGGAGAGGTAAGTGGGCAACAGGGATCAAAGTAATGACAGGATGCTTCAGTACTTGCTAAAGTTAAAGCTTATTAAATTGATTTTTATTTCAAACAACTACATTATTTTGAAGACTCACCCGGCAAAGCGCAGAGAGCTCGCTCACCTTGGACGCCGGTCCTAGGAGCTGGCCCCGCTTCCCACCTGCAGCCACCGTCCTGCACCATCCTAACACGGTACAGGAATGTGAAGTGTTTGCCAGGTACAGGAAAGTGACGGTAGAGGAACGTGGGGAAGCGGAGGGTGAATTCTGCAGAGACCAGCCTCCCCACGTGGTGCGCAGCTCATCAGGGTAGCCTAAAAGCTTCACTCGAAGTCAAGCCTACTGAACTAGCTGGGTACCTTTCGTGCCATGGCAAGGTTTGAAGCAGCATTTCTGAGTCTACTCTGGGGCTTCCCATGTTCCTAACGCTGGGTGACCAGATCATATTACAATGGCTGAGTCAAGGAGCTGAGGACAATTACACCACATTACACCGTTTTGTGGATCAATAACTCATTCAAGTAGTGGATGAAATAGCACAGCAGGACACTGTCTGACAGCCCCAGTGCAGGCCACAGAAAAGGATGCTTTTAGCACAGATTAACTAAAAACATACAAAGGATGAGTTTGGCTGAACTCCACTGATATGAGCAGAGCACTGTTAAATGAGAATCTGGTTGAATACAGTGAACAGTCATTTGCGGCACACACTTGCAAATTAACAACCCAGACAGCTACAGAAGCTCCAATAATCTCAGATTTTAACTTTTTTCCCTTGTTTCCAATCTTGAAATTTCATAGGCAAAGGTCATGAAGAAAACTTTTTTAAAAGTAGCAAATGTCTTTTGCATTTTGATATTTCCATGGAAACCTCTAATACGTTGTGCAGCACAATATGTTCTTTAAATGCGCTAAACTCATGAGAGACTGCACTTTGTCAAGAGAAATGGATAGGCTTGTATTACTGCTGGCAACACACTTAATATAAACAATGTCTTGCACTTTCCTTCAAGTGTGTTTATCCTACGTTTTCCTCTGAAAGAAAATGACCCCACAACATGGAAAAAGGATACTGAATCCCAGCAAGTGGTTTAGGGCTGCCTCATGCAGCAGAATCGCCCAGTGCAATTCCTCTGTGCAGACAAGCTGCAGGACGGCTCAGACAGCTGATCTCTGACATTGGTCTGGTGGCCTATTTCTCCTGTCATTCTTATTAGCCAGGCTGGCCAAGGTGTGCGTGGGTGTGGAAATTGAACCTGCAGGGCTCATTCTTCCAGGTCAAGGTGAGCACACGTTGTGTCACAGACACCTGGAGACGCTCTCCTTGCTTCTGTCTGTGCCATTCATGCTGTGTAAATAAAGTTACATTTCACTTGCCAGAGGGGTCAGTCCAATACATGTCACAAACATTAAGAAAAAGTCTTTAATATAAATTACAGTCACAGCTGCCAAGTACTGGAAAAAGCTTTGCGTAGCTGTAACTTGTGCAATCCTGTCAAAACTGTATCAGAAACTAGATTATCACACACACCCCAAAAAAGTATCCTATTCCACCTCATTTTTGTTTTAAATGGTGTGAAGAAATTGCAGTTTCCAGAGAAACACACACTTCTTCCTGATCATCTCTGTCGCGTTTAAACACACACACATTCAGGAATACCAAGGATTATCTGTTTGTTCTCGTATCATACCCACCAGACACAAGATGCATGCTGTGACACACTGCACTTGTATTTCCACCTTCTGTAACTAAGACAGTAAGTTTGCAACATAAAAGATCAATAAAGGTTATAACTAGATATTGCAACCAACTGAATAAATTTGAGCAGTCTACTGTTTGCCATCAGTAGAAGAACATTTAAAACTGACAGGAGAGATGGCTTTTATAGAAGTTAAATTCTTAATGCGACTACTATTTGGGGAGGGGTGTAATTAGCATTGTCAAGTGCTACTTCTTTAAAAACACATTTTTACTAACCTAGTGAATATTTCTCTGAGTTCTAGTTAGATGGGTGGGGAAGAAAAAGAGATAAATTAAGAGGGGATAAAAAGGATGCCATCACATCAGTAGATCACTACAGAGCTGTCTTCCAGGCACAAGGTGAACCATCAGGACTCCTTCTATCTTGCAAAAAGACAGTGTTTTAAAATTCACTCCCCTTGAGCCTAATTCTGTTCCTATTTAGGTAAAAGGCAAAGCTCCCATTGGCTTCAAGTGGAAGCAGAGCAGGGTCAAAACCGAGTGTTTCTGAAAAACATTTCCATAAATGCAAATCTGGTCTCTTTAACGTTGCTCTTTTGCAGTAACCTGTGGATCATAACAAAAGATCAATGCTATGTTTGCACCAAGAGACAGAATCATCACCAAGAACTTTTCCTATCTAATATATCACCACAATAGAGATCATTCATGGCCTGGGCAATTCACTGTCCAAATAAGCAAAAGCAAAAAAGGTAAAGATATTCAAGTATATTGTCCAAAATGACGGAAGGAGACTGTGTCAGAACTACCACTACAGATTTCTCCAGCCCTGGAGAACCATGCTCAGTCCTGCTGTGTTCCACCTCCATCAGCATCGTCATGCTCTCTGCATTGATAAAAATATTAACAACAACTTCACGCTTTTTCCCGGTGAAAACCAGGAAAGCTCCTTTCAGAAAGGAGTTTTGGCACCGAGGCAGAAAAGCAATCTGATAAAAGCTTGGGGAACCCGCTCTTGTCTACACAGACACACCCCGTAAGCTATAAAGACTTCAAGCTGGGGCAGTCAGGGCTATTTATACGAATGACAGCTCTGTATTGGATTCTTCGATGCTCTGTCTCACCCACACAGGCTCAGTTAGCTCAGCTACACTCCCAAAACTACGGGCATAGATAATACCACACAAAAAAGTAACCAAGAAAAAAATCCACTTAGCTTCTTTGGTGGTAAAAACAAGWGAGGCTCCTAATGAAAAAATGGCAGCAAGAAAGGCAGTTTATAGGGACACAGTTTTTTTCCATCCAAAGTCTTCAAAGGATAGCATTGCAAAAGAGGACAGAGTTTAATCATCAAGTCCAGTACCGCAGTTAAGAACATAAATCTACTGAATTTATACCCAAGAGACTTTGTGCCTTCCCTGGCAACAATGTGCTAGTCCATTCCTTGGATGCCTGTTCCTGTTCAAGATTCTCCTTTCTTAAGCAATAAATCCAGTGGGCTTGTGCGCTGGCAGACTCTCAGGTTTAGCGCGTTTCCAGATACAGCTGTGTTTCTGGCTTGTTTTCCTGCTGCCAACATTCTTGTGCCTCCAAAGCAGCCTTTGTAAACATGATGTTAGAAATGGCTTTTGAGACAGTTTCCCCAGGTAAAAAGTGGCAGATATAAACCCAGTGACACACCGGCAAAAAAAACCTAAGACAAAACAGGGACTAAAAAAACCTTGCTGCACTGATTAAATTGTCAAGCGAGACAGAGGAGTCCATTATAAGACTTTCTCTCAGATTTCTCTAGACAAGGTGAATTTTACATTGAAAGAAATACCAGCAGAGAAAGCTGAACATTTATTCTTGATCTTCTGAATCTTACATCTTATGTATTTAAATGGAACAAGACRTATATCTATTTCTATCTCTTATCATGCAGATAGAAGGCATGTATCTCTATCATAGCAACATAAAGGCCACTAAGTACAAACAATCTGTCTCATGGAGCAGTGTATTTCTCTGCATTTTCACCTACCAAAGTTTAATCATTGAATGTTCTGATCTCTCTCATCACAAGTTCCCAATAAGAGAAATAGCCCAATACAACTTTACACGCTGGCATATGTTTACACATAGAGACTAACTGGTCCGAGGAGGCTCCAAGGAGTTATTCAGTTCTTTCAGATTCTCCATCAGCGCTTGGAACACACACACGTTCAGCTTACAGCTGTACGTAGGAGAGATTAATAAGAAACACAATGCCTCAAGCTTCATTGAAGTACAGTCGTAGGAGTTAGTTATCTGTTTCTCCAGGTAAAAGAGCAGCTTCAATCAAAAATGACTCCCTTCTACTCTTCATCACTTCAATCCCTTCCATCCTACCAACTGGTTTTGTTCTTAAAAGACATTACCAGCTAAGACTGACCATGCACGRAAGATGGTGCATTTACTGAAAGAATGGTGACAAAGAATGTGTACTTTRCCTTACCTCTCTACAAACAGCCCTCAACAACTCTAAACCTGATGGAGACAGGAAAACCAATGGAAAAATAACATACGAAACATGTAGCAGAATGAACCAGAGATCATTGTAGATTGTATTTGACAGTTTTCTGCACCACGTATTCTAACTGTATCACTGTACTGCTGCATGCATGCTCCCAATGGTTCACAACTACAGCTTACTAAACCAGAAAATGGATATATTAGCTACAGCTTTGGCTCAGTGACCAGAATTGTTGGCATTTTGAGGCTGTTGACGGTCTGTATGATAGCAACTGAATCTTAAGTTACRTCCAAGCAAATCCACTTGACTTCATGACTTCAACATCATTGGTAAGAGGAGCACTCAGACACACTCTCTGCCACAGTAGTTAAAGGTTTGATCTTGTAAACTTCTTTCCTGAGAAGTAAAACCTCCAGCAGAATATGCTGCTGATCAGCGCAGGGAAGTCTGCAGTACTTCTCCACTCAACTGAGGCTCATCCTGTGGAAATAACTCCTCTACTGTACACCAGAAACTCCATTTCACAGCCTTCGATCACAACCAATGCAGTACTATCTAGGCTTTCTTGCAAAAACACTCAGTATTTCTAAGCTTTTGAAAAGAAACAATAGGAGCTAACTGCACCTTAGAAGATTCTTTCTTTACAAGCTACCCTGTTTAAGGCCRTGCTGCAGAAAATTTAGAAGAGCAGTGCATGATGGGACAACACAGAAGATCTTAACCAAGACACACATGTTGTGGCAAAACCTATAGAATCAGACATGTAATTCCATATTCTTTGATAACAGAGGGTGTTTTTCTTCCTACCCATCCTTCTCTCTTACCTATATTTGGAATTACAGTGAAACATATGTTCCCAGTACCATAACCACCATTGGATATCTTTAAAGCTTTAACACATAAAAAGTCTGAGATACACCAGCTACACTCAAAATGACTACAGTGAATTATTCCCCAAACAGGACCAGTCCTGTTTTATGGCTTATGAGCAAATATCAGCAATACCTGTTCACCAAAGCACATGAAACCTTTTAAAATATGTTCATGATTTTTCATACCATAATTTYGACCTTTTCATTTTCCAATTATTTCTCTCAGGAACTGAAAAGATTTGTTTTATGATACACATAATTTAGGGGGCCTTGGCAAGTGTGTACAGTACCTTTCAGAATTGCTGCCAGACAACTTGAGTTAAAGTAATAAATCAAGTCATAACTGTCCTCTGCTGATAAGCAGAATTACCAGCAATACGTGCTTAAGTGTACTAGTTATTTGCATAATTTAAGTCCTACCATCACCTGAGAGAAATGCACACAAAATATAATCACAAAGCAGCAGTGATGTGTTGCACAAACACAGCTAATAATTTTAACTTTATTGCTGTCCTTCCCATTGTGATTTGGAAGACCTTTGCTAGTTAGCAATTGCAAGCAATGATATACTTCATTCAAAGAAAAATGAGGTAGAAGAGCAGTTTTATTATTCATCAGGACACAGCCTACTCCTTTCATACAATTTGTTTTCATTTCAGCTGCCTGAACTTTGGAAAAGCAAATACTTCAATAAATTGACACAAGTGTCAATTGTAGTGTCCTTGACACCTCTRTAAGCCTCCTGTTAAGGCCCAATCCTGCACCTGCTTTCTCCCATTCAGCTGTAGGTACTTCAAGTCACCAGCCCCTTTTTCAGTGTCACATTTTCATCTGAGGGAACAGCATAAAGGATGGGGGGAGGGGCAATGCACCAGCAACTATCTGTATACTACCATGACTGGATGTATTTTGTGTGCAGTTAGGATGCAAGGACTGGCATGGATTTGTACGATATCACAAAATGCTAAGGCATGAAACAATATGCAGTATTGTGCCTAACCTTTGCCCTGCTCTGAGGTGACCACAGYCAACCTGGAAGGAATTGCTTTAGCAAAGCTTTACAAAAAGGAAGGTATTACTTGTCTTCAATGCCTCACGAGCCTGACTTGCTGGTTTCCTTTGGCTAACCTTTCTCTGTCTTGCTAGGTGTCCCCAGTCAAGAAACAGTTCTTCACCCAACTGGGGCTGGCTCTCCTCCTTAAGAGATGCAACGCTTCCACATCAGCTTTAACCATGTGGATTTTGTGACTCCTCATGCCAGCCAGAAGACCCACCTAATGCAAATGAGAACAAAGTAGTGCCAGATTGTATCTGCCCAGGGATGAGCCCATGGGCCAGCAGCAAGTAGGAAAGCAGCCTGTCCATCATCCTGTCTCTCATCTCACAAGGCGCAGGCTGGAGGAAGGGAATGGCAGTCTACGTATGTTGGGGCCTCGGGAGAATCTGAGTTGGCAGGTAGGGAGCAGATGACAGCAGAGCCATAGCTACTGCCCCTTTCCCTGTTTGCCAGTCCAAAGAGCTGTAAGTAGGCATGCAGTGTAGCACAGGGCCAGTGCAGTGACCTGCCCGTGAGGACCAGCAGCTCTCTCCTAGGAGGGATTTTAGTTGAATTCTCCATTCCTAGTGGCTGACTTGCRGGGGCTGTCTGGCCTCCTCACACACCTACGGGCCAACCATGGCTCCAAGGGGGCAGTCACATCCCCCGTGACTTGGCTTCTCTCTCCCTTCGTTACAAGAGTACAGTGTCGAGTGGGGAACTCAACGGATGGTGAGAGCTGACCAACCCTCGTCAAAGCTGAGAGGGCTCCTGATTCACATCTGGAAAGGTTTCYGTGTTTTGTTAGAAGATGAATACAGGCATGACCATAAAAGGAGTATTTTTAGATCTAAAAAATGTTGCAAGAAGGGGTTCAGATTTTTATTTGCCAATTATGAAGACATTTATTTCAATCTCTAAATTCAGAGCAGAGAGATTTTGCAGCAAAAGGCATGCTATTTCAGTGCCAGAAAGTTCATTTTTCTTCTTCCCAGTGGAACATATTTTCATCCTGACACTTTCTGAATACAGAAATGTGAAACAGAGAAAGCCTGGAGATCTAGCGAAATCCCATAGGACTGAAAGAGCCTCTCCCTGCTGTGCGCCCCCCATGAACTGGGGTACACTTATCGCTGTAACTGCCCAGGAGTTTTCCCCAGTATTTTGCCACCACAGAAAACCAACCATTCTAATGAATTAATTTCTCAGCAACTATTTTAAYTGGAGAGAGTAAAAGCACTATGGACAGAAGGCAAAAGATTAACCTATTCAGAGAAAGACTTGGTTTTAGGAAAAACAAGTGTTGAAACAGTAGAAGCCATACAGTCTAACAGCACAGGATAGATCTGGAATCTCAAACATAACCTTGATTTACTGCAGGGCTTCATTTGTCCATGCCTCTGTCTCCCCTCACCCATAAAACCAGGATTAAATCTTCCTTTGCAGAACTGTTAAAAATTCATTGCCATTTACCATCTGTTCAACATCGTACTTACCTAGTCTTGACATGAAACACCTTTCTCCTAGTTCTCATAGTAAGAAGCAGAGTTGCAGGAGTTGTCAAAGATTCTGCCTCTCCCTGAACATAACCATCTTTAAAATTATGTTAGCSCTTTAGGAAATTAATTCCAATTAGGTGGCCTGGCAGGTTGCTTGGAATGGAATATAAACTTAGTTTAGRAGAAATATAGGCACCAGGGAGGGAGGTGATATTTTGCTTTTAAAAATGCATCTCCAGTGAAATCAGGGCAAAAAAGCAGTAAAGCCACACATTTGTCTGGCACTTTTTTGTTGACTCGATGACAATTTCGTTGACTCAGAACTCTGAATTCTGACATCACCTTGTTACAAAAGAAGCATTTTCAGCCACATGTTATTTTTCTACAGGGATTTGACTCATTCTTCCAAACTTTAATTTAGAATCAATTGTTTGCTGTGTTATTTTCACACATAAAAGGCAGCACTGGCTCTTATTACCCCTCAGAGATTTTTAAAAGCCTAGAATATAGTTRTGGAATAAGTAGCTCCTTTATTTAGGGAGAGGACAGAGAGGGGGAGGAGAAGCACAAAAACACCTTCAATTGCTCAAATCACTTAGTTAGCCAAATATCCTAATGCCTTTCTTTTTGTTTCAAAGAGCAATTCTCTAAGCCACTAGGGGTTGCAAGTTCGTGCAACTCAAGGGCTAATAAAACCATTTGACTGTCATTTCTGAGTGGGTGGAAGCTCTCTTCTGAATCCATTTGGAAATTAAGTCACCCACACATTTCCATAGTTGATAAAGACCATAGGGCAAATGACCACCTGCCAGCAGTGAGCAGGGAAAGGAGGAGGGGAGAAACAGAAAAGAAAAAAAAAAATCTAACACAGGTTTTCCAAGCTGTATATTTGTGACAATATACTAGAGACCAACATTAAACTGCTTTTTATTCCTCAGTAAACCTACTGGGTTATGGACAAGTAGGTTTTTCATATGGATTTTTCTYCACCTCTCAAATAGGGCTCACAACTACACACAGGCTTACTATAAAACAGTTCCACAAATTCACCAAGATCAGTACTGTGCCCTTTAAGAGCTGTCCCAAGCAAGGTTTTGACCTGTGAATCAAAACCTTGTGTGAAAAGGACRTGGAGATAATGCTGCTTAGCAAATCATGCATCTTCTCCAAACTGCCACAGTTCACATGATCAACTTTTATCATGATGAGAAACATGTACTGTCTGGAAACCCACAGTCAGCTGAAGCAACAACATTACACCCATTTGTATGCTGAACTGATAAGGCAGCTGACATCTTCCCCAAGTGGGGTGCAAAAGATGCAATGAAACCTATTTTTTTTTTAAAAAAGAACACCACAAAAATGCATACGAACTTTCCTGGAAATGTAGTATTCCCCCTCTGCACTGACGATCTCAACCCTGACAAGTGTCCTGTGTGCATTATGTAGTGAACYGCAAATTTGGGCTTAATCTAGGTGTTGTGTCTGGCCCTTTGTCTGAAAGGACAATCCTAGCRTGTCTTTTACTAGAAGGCTCCATCCTACTCTAAAGCCCAGCCTGCACAGAAAAAGACTGAAAATCTGAAATGGTTTCAAGGAAAAGTTACTAGAATGATCTGATCTTGAGAACAGATCATAAGGAGCTCATTTACGCAGCTTAACAAAAGCAAGATGGGTAGGCAATTATTCATATGCAGAAAAAAGAACTGATGCCACAGAGCTCTTAGTCATGCAGATAAAGGCAGAACATGATCAGAATGTTTTCCATTGAAACATTCCAGTGATCAGAATTTGAGAAACAAKATATTCAAGCTGGAAACAAAAGGCACCTTTTTACCACACAGGTRATTCCTTTTTGTGATGGTTTACAGAGGACAACAGTAATTAACYGTCATTTAGGATCCACTTTAATCAAGACTGAATATTTTTCATTAAGATCCTTTAATTCATCAGTACACAGCCCAGCTTAAAGCAAGAATTAGTTGGTGGAGTCACACAACGGGTCACATACGAGGTAAATCTGTAAGCCTGAACATAAGCATGWCAAACTATAAATTATTCATTGTAGGGTTTTCCCAGCTCAGAGTATGAACCAAATCAATCCAAGTTACTTTGCATGGATATGCAAACAAGCTGTTATCATCCTCAGGCACATTCCCTTCATTGTGGAAGAGATGACTTGCTGCACAAGGCTAGATTCTGGCAYATGCAGGGAAACCTGCCCATACTGCCTTGAGATGAGGTGAGGCGGTGGAACTGGATGCATGGTTCCTCTTGCACAGGGCTCTTATTGCTCCTCCACGGCCATCCCCAGAGCAACACACAGTTCTCTTCCCCCGCAGCAGTACCCCTAAATGCTCAATTTGATTACATCAATACAAAGTGATGCGGGTTTCTAGACATTCCCCATTTTATAGATTAAAAAATTTCTTTTTTTTTCTTTTTCATACTCACTCAATAAGCATGGCCACAGCACCTAGTAGAAGGTCAAATGGAGAGGTCTCATGTTTTTGAAGGTGAAACCTATGGCCTCTATACTATCAACATCCTGTAGTCAGAACAATGTCTAAAGTTTACACCTGGATGCAAAATTAGCATATGCCAATTTTATATGAACAGAAAGCCCAGATTTGAAGTCTTTGGGCTTCAGAACAAGGTTATATTTTTGCTTATGTTGTACAGCTGATTTCTTGTAGTAACAGGATATAACAAAACTAGGGCAATCTAGCTTGCTCGAGAAATTATGACAAAAAATGTAGCATCACTAAAAGATGCTCATTTCTAAATACTGGATAAACTGTACATATCCATGCTATAAGCTAAACATGCTGTAATGGGGTGCATATTCCTTTTATTAGCAGTCATTCAAAATACGCTACACTAAAGTAACTTTGCTGCTGGCAAATAATGCACTACTCAAACTTTCTGCAATAAAAGCTTTATACCACATTGTTATTAATTTATTTAATCTCAAATTTTATTATCTTCAGGATGCWGTTCTTAATAACTCCTTTGCAATTGCGAAAGCTGGCTCAAAGCCAGCCATAGTGACACTGAAATTAAAAGAAAAGATCCCTGAAAGCTGAAACACAGAGTAATACTCACCAAAAACCAAAGCAAAATGTCAGCGTATTTTAGATTTTGACATTTTAAGTAAACCATGACCTTCTCTCTGTGAAAACTTCAACGTAATTGTTATATAGAACAGGTTCCCCACGAAAACTTCAGGAGACATAGTCATTAAAAACTCTAGAGAAAAAACATCCAGCTTATTCACCATAAGAACATTGCATTTGAAAAATCTCTCATGCTTAAATAATATAATTTGGTGGGTCCCCCCACTACACTAGACTACGCACTGTTTTCTGAGGTGTATGCTTGTAACAGCTGAAGAATGATGCAGAGCCATAGAGAAAATAAATGCCTTCATGTGAACTAGGAGAGGACAGTAGTTATAAAGAAGTGGATAGGAAGTCAACAAGGTGTGAGAAAGACTGTATTGCACATAGGTCCTAATGTTCTCTAGGCATTATCAAGATGAAACTTCAAGAGAGGTGGTGCAACTTGACAACGTGTAGCAGAGTTCACCACTAAACAAACAAATGAAGAGAAACTATGAGTCGGAAGACTTAGCTTTTCTTCCTCCTGCTGCTGTTCAGTCACAAAAACAACACAGAAGTCATAGGATCTCTCCAAGCCCTAATCTCTCTTCTTGCCAATGGAAGTTAGAGAAAARGCATCTCAAGAATGTTTTTTTCTTCTCTGGGACAGAAACAACTCATGCTTGTACCAGTGATGCAAGGACAAGCAACTTAACACAGCTTGTTAAGCACATGCAAGCAGAGTTACATGTGCTTGGGCAGAAACACTAGTTCTTTCACTCTTATTTCAGGACATCTCTGCTGAGTTATGGGGAAGAACACAGGACAAGAATATAACTGGGGGAGAGAAAGAAACTGAGACTGAGTTCAGGAGCTCACCAGGAAGGCCAAAGGGAGAAATCCATCTGTACTCCTCTTATGACTAAAAGCCGAGCATCACRACATGACACATCTGAAACACTGTGATTCTCCATCAGCAGAGATCAGCACTGTCTTACAAAACAGGGGAAGCAGTGGATAAGGCTGTGCAAGGCCGGTGGTRTCCAAGCAGACAGAAGAGGGAAGGCTGTTTAGGTTATGCAGAATCTGGTCTCCCATTCGCTGCTGTGGGGCGATGACTTTTTAAAATGTGAGGCTCAGGGAACTTCATCTATCTTGAGCTCAGTAATAGTATGATGTCTCACCCCAATTAAAGTAATGTGGGATTGAGAAAGTTTGCCTGTCTTCCATACAATTGTATCAACCGGGGTAGAGCGGGGGGGAGACAAATCACCAGAAACAAAGCACTTAACCAATTGTCAGYGATATTCTGAGGGCTTTCCTTCACCTTCCTTCTCTTGATGGGAAAGGTAAAAATTAAGGGTGTGTTTTAGCAACAGTACAACAGGCTATGAAGAATCTCCCTGCTGAGCAACCCCAACACATACCAGACTTTTGCTAGCCTCAAATTTCAGACAATTCCAATATCCCAATTTTGTCTTTCAAAATTCATGTTCCTACAAAAAATGGAAACCCCACCAGACACTGTAACTGAAACCAGCTTTTTCCTCACAAAGTCTTAGTTTTACAAAGCATTTTAGGCCTGAAGCACAGTACAGCGAAAACATCTCTCCAAGTACTTATAATTCAGTAGATAGAGACTAGAGGAAAAAGCTGGAGAAAATATCCCACACTGCAATGTTTGCTTTTTCAGGCAAATGCCTCACACTTGAAGGCAGTGAGGCTGGCTGAAAACCTCACTATCACAGGAATTATTTAAAATACCAAAAAAGAGGTGAGGGAGAAACAGACCAAAAAACATCACTTGGAGGCTATGCATCATGGAGATGAGACTGTAAAGCCCAGGAGTATAACTAGGATTGCTTCTGCTTTGAAAACTTATTCAGCTGTATTTCTCATTTCCAAAGAATAAAGATATCATAACAAGAATTAGAGATTGTCAACAGTAAGAACAACTGAAGGAGGATTTATTTATTTGTTTGTTTGAACRAGACAGAGACAGCACAAACAGACCCAGGAAGCCTTTCTGAGACCCCAGCCTTGGGGTTAACAGTGGCTTCCAGTCTAGTCTCCAACAGGAGATCCTCACCCTATAGAGTACTGCATATAAATGTAATCCTAATGTGAGGCTCAGCTATGAACACGGATATTGCTGCTTATTGATACAAARCATGTAAATCGCCAAGTACTGGAATTAAGGAATTGGTTTCCTGCCGATCTGCATCTCGGGCTCAGAGATGTCTCACAGCACAAGCTTTAAGCAAAGCTCTTCCCACAGTCGGGACCGTGTCGCAGGGCTCTGCCCTGGGCTGATTATCCAGTGTCCGTAGGAAGAAGCTTATCTGTAGTCACACAGTTACCCTCGAGACTTCTACTGGTCTGTGACTGGCCAACAGGTTAAAGAAGGGAGGGGAAAAGAAGAAGGAACGAAAATATATGCAGAACCAGCTTCATCTTGTATGCTTGTTTCCTATGGAAACAAGGCTAAACCCAACACATTACAAAATGAACACTCAGTTTAGCGCCAGTTCTGTTTCAGAGCATAAGATGACAGAGAAGCCTCAAGCAGCAGAAAGTATTTGTCCTTCACTGCCTCAAGCAGGAATCTCTGTAATAATTGCACTGATCCCTTTTTCATGTTGTATTGCATTATGGCAGTGCAAYGGGGAGGGAAGAAAGGAGACAGAGCAGATGTCACTAGATTTTGAACTCACCGTTAGCATAGAGATGGCCCAACACTGAAGCGCTGCTAAAGAGCCAGACAAATCAATGATGTCTAACTGGATGGTCTAGATTTTTTTTTATTATTATATCTCCTGCACAGAAACCATACAGCTTGCTCCTCACTGATGTGGTTGCCATATATAAACAATGCATAGTACACAAAAGGAGAGGGTAAAAAGAAAATATATGGAGATCTGTATATTTAAGCTTGCCAAGTGTTGCTATTTACCTACATGTACAGTTCTCGAAGCTATGAAAGAACAGGAAAAGCTCAAAATGCCTTTGCATTTCCAAACATCTGCTCTCTTCTCTGTAGAGTGACACCTCTTTTAATGTCAAGATGAACCAGCATCATTTTAAGTCAGCTGGACACATTCTAATCCAGAAGAAAGGAATTACTTTCCAAGCCCCTCCTAAGTCACTTGCTTTTAGTGCCATGTAAAGCTCTGAATCATCCAAAATGTACTTTTAGGGAGGCAGCTTTGCAGAATAACTTAATTTCTGTTCTTCAGCACCCACAAGAAGCCATCTAAATTACCCACATGCAGAAAGATAGTAACTTCACCAGGCAGATAACTAAGCTAAACATCAAAGGCTCAAGCATCTTGTACATGAGGTAAAAGACAAGTCCCTTAGGTGAAATCAATAGCAGAAGACAAAGTATTTAAAAGACCCTCAGTCTACTTCTAAGTCAAGTTACTTACCAGCTTAGCAACTGCCTTTTCCATATCTACCACTTACCTGCTCATCTGCTCAGAATAGAGACCACTATCTACTGCCCATTTCCCTAGGGCCCAGCACAAGGCAGCTTTGCTGGTGGCTTCTTTACACTATCAGAGAGCAGACTCTGGGATCTGCCACCAGACAGATAAAAACACCTTCAGCTTGCGTGGAATTGCTTTGTTGCAAAGGAAAACTTGTCCAAGAACAACAGCCCTTCAGTGCCCTAACAGGGTTGCAAAATCCTCTGAAAGAGGATCTTGCAGTATTGGCTCTCAACACACAGTTCCCAGCACACGAAAAGAAAGGCTTCTCTTTGGCAATGATAGGAGGGAAATCATGACTTCCATTCAGCCAGCTACTAGGCAATGCCACATCATCCTTCTATCTTCCAAGCTTCACCAAACATAACTGAGTTGCAAGTGTAACATTTTTCCACTGCAAAACATTATGATGCCTCCCTACAGTCAAGTCTGCCATCACATTTCCAGAAGTACTCCTTTAAGATTATGCTGTACTCTAGAGACAGATGTATTCTACCTACCCACCAATCAATAATTATCCAAGATACTGTCTCAATATCCCCGTTGGAAAGTTAAAGGACACCATTCAGACACATAAACACTGCCCATTAACTACACAGGGCCTTATTTTCCAATCAAAACAGGACGTGTTTTGTACAAGAACATCTTTAAGTCCCCGTTCCTCGTACAGGTGTTGGAATGAGGGCTGAGCACCGGATGTCTTCATGGACATAGAACATGAGGCCCTTGCCAAAGAGATGCCTGACTTTGGCATCCTCAAAGTCAGGATTGAGGATGCCAAATCTTGATGAGCATCCTCAAGATTTTTTTGGTGTGTGTGTTGAGTGAGGAGGAGGTCATGCTGTCCCTGCTCAGGGACTCCCTAAGTGCAGTTGGAAAGCAAACACCATGGGAGCAGAAGGACAACGTGACACCACAGCCCCATGGTTAAAACACTCTCACGGAAGCAGAGGAGCCAGGTGCGAGGTCTCATTCCTAGAAACATAAAACATCTGAAGTGCCTGGAACTACATTTAAGTTCACCCAGCTCTCCTCTCTAGGGATGTGGTTATTACAATAGCACAGGCTCTTGAAAAATCAGGACTGAAGCATGCAATTTTGATGAATGATGGCAATAAACTAGCATGTGATGAGTCTTCATCTTTTAAAGGCAGCTCTCTCCACTCTTCTGTAGTGCTATGGATCTTTACATTACCTTAATGAGATGCCAAGATAAAAAACACTCCAAAAGCATTACTGAATACTATTTTCTCCCCTCTCCTCTGCTTCAATTTATATTTGTCTCATCATTTTGCCAGTGCAAATCATCTTATTTGATAATCTCTCTAAAACCTTCTGAAACAATTTTAGAAATCTGAGTCAACTGGATGTTGAATTTTGACAAGCTTTTGAGAGAATGAGCTATGCTTAACAAGTGATCCAAAATGGTTGTCTCAAATATTATGATTCTGAAAAGAAGATTTGGTCTGTAAAAGACAACCTAGATTTTCTTTAGACTCTTTAGTATATCTGTCTTACCTCAGAGACAGGTGCTCCCTTGTCAGTAGTAGCAGAAGCAAAGGGACAAATAAGGCTTGGTGTAAGCCTTATGACTGATGATTTGCACCACATGATAAGCCATATTGATGATTTGCACCACATCTTGCCACAGTTGCCCAGTGAAATGAATTTCTAAGACCAAGTGTGTCATTAAAAGCACCTTATAGCTCTGAGATTGGCACCTGGTACATAAGGAGGCAGCATGGCTGAGAGACTAAGAAAGCATAAAATCACCTAGAGCATCTGGTAGAGCATCAGTAGTGTTGTGTGGCTGTTTAGCACGTAAACAGCATCTCAGTTGTGTTGTCCTGGTTGAGATACACAGGGAAGTTTATGAAATGCCATTTTCACTGYGCATTAAGATACCAAAAGCCAAACAGACAAATCCCAGAATCCACATGTAAGTAAAATGGCTGTATTTTACTAATGTATGTGCACGAAGGAAAGAAACTGCAGAGGGTATCACGACTTCACCAAATGTTAAGCTACACACACAGTGTACCTATCAATGGACTGCTGGGAGTCCTCAGGGCATAGGAACTGCAGGCCGACTGATAAGAGCATCAAAGGAGGCTCTTAACATTTGCATTAATGTAATTGGCTGTAGCACAGCGTTGTGGACAGAAGATAATGATAACAATAGTTTGTTATATTCACTCATTGTTCTTCCTTCTCCTCCTGCAAATAGAGCAACTATACACATAATGCAATGCAAAATTATATCAACTGAATTTAGTCTACTAGCCCCAGCAGACAGTTTCTCTTTAGTATGTTGTCTTTCAACATGCAGCACAATGCAATATCAGAGGCTTAAGATAGTGAGAAACAGCACGAGCTCGTTACAAAGATTCATTATCGATTATGCCATCAGCATTGATCTCTGGTTTTTCCAGAATGAAACATTTGTTCTCTAGCAAGGGAAGCACAGCTATTTCTGTGGCAGTGTCCTGTTGAAGTATCCTGTTTGTAAACAGGGCCAGAAGATGTCAGGTCTGTTTAAATCTGGGATTGGATAAAGTCACTCAAGTTTTGCTGGAAGGACATATTCTCCTGTTATCTGGGACAGCTCCTGTGTTCTGTCAAGATGCAGGAGTGATGACAAAGTGGCTTGGCAACCACCTTGTCAGAAGCAACAACAACAAGGAAAGAATAGCACAGCTTAGAAACAAGAGAACAAACACACACCATTTCTACCACTGTGACCTTTTCCTCACAAAGGGAGAGAAAGTGCTGTTATCAGGAAGATATTAGAAGGGACCTTGGAAAGAGAGCACTGTTTAGCCGGCTGGTGGAGATTGTTCCGTCCTCATTTGCAGTGTTCTGTGGAACTCTTAATTCTGAGAGTACAGCAAGGAATTCCTAAAAAAACGTAATAACTGATAATCCACAAGAGTGAGGAAGGGTCTTTAGCTGAAGTCTTGCGTTACAAATCTAATTCTACAATTTGAAACAAAGCACACACAAAATACACTGACACTTCAGTCTGCAACAGAACAAAGAATCACMCCCTATATATATCATCATCACTATGCTTTGATTGACCTTGCAGCAAGGACTAGAGCTGGTGCTTTTTCTGGATTTCAAAGGAAAGTGTAAGTACCTGTGCACATAAGGGCCATCTCACCATACCACAGCATGGGAAAAGGGCCTCTGCCTGTCCATGCTGGCAGCTCAGAAGTTCCATTTACTGCATTCCTCACCCTTACAAAATGACAGATTATTAGGAAATAAAATCCAATCATACACTGAAATTAAGAAAGCCAAAGAAATGACCTGCCCTAATTAAATCTTATGATCAGATCTATTTCAAAAGTGAAGGTTGTTTTTTTTCCAGCTTGCCTAACTCRTGCATTCTTCAACGTTTTGCAAGTCAAAATGCCTTGGATAAGATTTAGTCAGAATCAGTGCTATTTAGCAAGGTGCTATTTACCAGTTGTTCTTGCCTTAATAGGCGAGAGGATCTAGGTCCCCAATGAGGTGTTTTCAGCTACCTTGTCTCCCCCTTCACATTACTTAATTCTGGATACAAGATAGGGAGAAATAATTAGTTTCCCAGTAACTGAACCCTCAAAAGCAAAGCACATCTGTGCCTTAAAGACAGGGGTCTCACTGACCCCATCTGAAGAAATTCAACCCTGGCAATGAGTTATTGATCCAGAAATATCTCTTTCCATCAGGTGGAATTTACACTCCAGCTTGAAAATCAACTCCTGCTAACGGAGCTAAAGCTAAAGCTTCTGCTTCAGAAAGGTTTTATATGGAGCTGAACCTTAATGATCACCATTCAAACATGAAGGCTCAATTCTTATTTCTATCAAAGCCATTTAAGGGATTCCTCTAAGAAGGTCCTGTTTCCCTATCCAGAGGAAAACAAGACCTAAATGCAAGTGGGAATTCAGCATCCTGAAACAAGCAGCATTTGTTAACTGAATTCATTTCCAAAGTAAAATTCTAGGAGATGGAACCTTTGTCCATGTGTGAAAGATCTGAATGCCTTGGTGATGGCAGTGGGAAACCCAGGTTCATCCTCTATTAAAGCCTTGCTGCTTGTCTAGCAGAGTCACCTTGCACTCTCTCCGAGTAGCCTGAATCCTCCTGAAAAAAAAGGAGTCTTGGTGACTTGAGGTGAAGAAAGAGACATTCACGAAAACATGTTAAAATAAATACGTAAAAGCTCTAGCTTAACTGGTGTGGCTAGAACTCAGGGATGCTTTACCCAGATTCCACAAACACAACATATTTTAGAAATCTTAATAAGGGGAGCTAGCAGCCACTAATAGCTGCAATACACAACTGAATCCAGAAATGATGGACTATTTCCAGCTCTGCCACTGACTGGAAGCATGAAAAAGTCTGAGTGCCAAGGCAGCATCATTAAGACAGCATCAGTATGAGTTACCCATTTCTGCTGCTTTAATACATAGGAAAGATCTCTTTGTAGATTAATAGGAACAATGCTTGCTCGTCTTCCTGCTTGTCCCCAGAAAGTGGAATCTATTCTTCCCTACTTCATAAACGGAGCTTAAATTTTGCAATATGCATCCTCCCAGTTTGTATTATCAAGCAGGTGCACAAATACACCATGCCCAGGATTAAAAGAGAATGACATATTCCAGCCCCCCCAAATATCTGGTTTTGTTCAAATGAAACATACCCCAAATTCCTAATTTAAATAGCTAGGGAAGTTATTTCTAGGTAATTACAACACATTCAACCATCTAAAATTGCATGAAGTAAAGAAAGGCAAGGCATCCTTATGCTGGTTCCTCTTCTCCTCTGCATAGTTCACCCCAGCCTTTCTCTGGGAGAAGGGAAGGCAGCTTGTGATTATGGTGTACAAGCAAAATAAATKGTAAAAGTTCCTTGGGTCAGCCAACAGGGAAGAAAAAGAGACACTGCACACCCACTGTGTCCTTCTGCCCCCATCTAGCAGTGCCTATTCTAGAGGTAAAACCTGGCGAACCAAATCTTTCTGCTCAAGCAGGAAAGCTTCATGGTTTTTGGGACAGAGACCCTCAGCACAGAAAACCTAACAGACTCGTGCTCCAAGATGTGACCTGCACCGGAGTTTGACCTCAGTGAACGCAGAGCCGAAGTTCTCAGCTTTGTTAGCAACTGCTGGACGTCCCTAGGCTAGACAGAGTCATGTTAAGCTTAGTGATGGTCAACCTAACAGAAGCAGCAAAGGTACATTATATCAGCTTTAACTGCTACCAGCTGTAGACTACTTCTGCCAAGCTGAAACAGTTTACACTGGCACTCAGTACCGATTAGCAATGTCCTAATTAAATGTATTACAGATGTTTCCAATATAACTAATCTTCCAGGTGCAGACAAAGCTAAGGACAAAAGGAATACCACTTTCCCCTTTTACTCCAAGAAGAAATGGGAACAATTTTAACACAACAGCATAGCATTGTATGTTAAGGGCTCAGAGAAATACCTTTAAATTACCTACAGCAGCTTGTCCTCAAATTTTTATAGTCTGGACAAAAAAAAAAAAAAAGAGACAGATACAAGCACTGGGGGAACAAGTGATCCATACAGAAATCCCTCCAATATCTTCATAGCGACTTCTTCAAAGGTAATTTATCACTAAAACATAGACATTATTAACAGACAGTGTCTCTAGGGACACCACTCCGAGCTAACAGCAAGACTGGGAGCCTACTCACAGTTTATGGAGTCACTGTACTGGGCACCGTCTGAGAGAAAGAAATGAGCCTACGTATAATTTTTAACACAGGAGTTGAGCTGCTCCTGACCTACTGAGTTTTCACTACTAAATTCAAGAGAAATTAGTAGTGAAAAGCATGATTAAACCATTGAGAAATACAACTACTGCTTAAGCATTCTTCATTGATGGCAGCACACGGGAGTCCAGTTAAAAACAACTAAACGCACAGATCAGCATCGCAGATGGAGTTTGCACTTCCTGCTCTTTTCTTTTGTATGGCTGAAGAGGAGCAATGCCAGGCAATAAACATGCTTCAGACACTGGTTTTAGGCAAATCCTCTGGAGCCAGGAAACCACCTGCCAGGAGCTCCGTTGCACTCGCAGAGCTGTTCCAGTTTCTGGTTCTCAGGTACCAGCCCTGCAAACACTGAAAGGGGAGCCTCAGTACACGCCAGCTCTATATAGAAATTAATCAGCAGTTCCATGAACAGGGGAAGTAAACGTGGTTTCCTGTAGATTTACGGTTTGGTTCTCTGAGATTTAATGAAGTTGTTGATTCAGGGTTTTTTTTGCAGTTGGGATATTTATAACAACTCTTTCTTCTCTGAGGATTCTCCAAAAATGGCAGAGGTCGATCTTTCAGTGTTATCATCTGTCTGAACGGGCACTAATGCATGGGGTGTCTTGTCCTCCACCTGCCTAAGTCCATGAGAGTTTATCTGAAATTGCTACTGTATCTTTGTCATATTTGGTTGAAAATAATAAACAGATTTGAAAGTTATGGTGAGGAAGGAGGGAAGAGAAAAAGATCATTTGAGCCTAATTTTCTTTGGAAGCCAGGCCAAAAAAATCATAAAACTATTCATATTAACATTTTAAACTTTAGATCATCTCCAGCTCTGTAAGCTGGACCTCTGAATCCCAAGAGCATTCTTTAAGAATGCCCTAGAAATCCATGTTGTGTCGCATTTCTTTCAGCATCTTCTTTCAAATATGCTAATTAGAGTGGAAGCAATTAGAACAAAATTAATTTATGCATCTATATTTGCTGTTCAAGCTTTCCCCAAATGCTGAAGAAAATTGACAAATACAAAGTCAGCATGTCAAAGAGCTATTTCTAGCTTGTCACATAAGGTGTGAAGAAATACATGGCATTTGACTGGTTTCTCCTGTCCCTACTGAATTTATGGCTTTAAGGATCAAACTGTCAGAAAGGGTGACTGTCACTGACTCTAAACAGTAATTGCTTCCAACACCCCATGTGAGGATGCTTGTATCACTTTAACTGAGGCATGTTGTCCAGACCAGCTGTAGACTAAAAGAAAACTCCAACTGTTTTAACAAAACCAAACAACTTGGAACTTTAAAAAAAAGTTAAGGACCAAATCTGTGCCTGAAGTGTTTATTACGACTCTATTTCTGTGGGTGGCTTGTTTGATGTGCCCTCTCTTATGAGATGGGATGTCTGCTGAGCCAGCCAGATACTATCCTGGTGGGGTGACATGGGGAAGGAACGGGGTGGCCACAGAGCTCTGTAACCTCCAAGTCACCTCAGTTCCTGACAGAAAGCAGGTCTGGCTAACCTCGGCTTCTCTACTCCTCTCCTGGGACAAGATCAACAGATATTTGTCAGTGACTACAACCAGTTAGGATTTTATTTCTAGCCTTACAGATAGAAGCCAGAGGAAACGTTCATTCCTGTGACAGCTCAAGTTCAAGGAGAGGCTTGCTGTATCACCGCTAGTACTGATGGGCTTACAGTTCTTCCCAGGGTTTTGTCATCTACACATTTGATAGGTATATCTCTTCTGCTAAACACTGAGTAGAAGCAGACCCAGGAAAAAAACATATCTACAAAACCACACTCAATGCATTCTTTCATTTGACAGCGAATCCTTTACAACTGCACTAGGATATACAATCATTTTCGTCTCTGCTGCTTGACCCCATATTGGGAAAACACACTAGACGTCGTTTGCTTCTGAGATTGTTGTATGAGACAGAGTCAAAAACCAACCTACARGATGCAGGACATTATTATTATTATTACTGTTATTATAATTTCTCTTACTGCGGTTGCAGAAGGAAACGTGACTGGTTGGATGCCATTTGTTCTCAGCAAAGCCACTTTGGCTGTTACTCATCTCTGTGTTATGTCCCAGCTGCTTGCACACTGTGCTATTATTTCTTTCAGATTTTTCCAGGAACTGAAGTGAAGCTTGATGGATCTACAATTCTCCAACACTTGTCCCTGTCTCCACTTTTTTAAAAGGCAGGCATTACGTTTGATACTTTCCATTCTTCCACTACCTCAATGACCTCTCAAATATAACCAGTACAGTAACAAGGGGGTTTCAGCTGCTTCTTTAAGCGTTCTAGCAGGCCTTCTCCTGACAGCGAATGGGGCTTTTAAGAAAATGGCTCCTACCAACACTGAGAGAAGCACCAATGCGCCAATGCCTGGTGCACAGGTTGTCAGCCCGAGGGCATGAAAAACAGTTTTCTGGCAGTTTCGCCAGTCTCTTCTCTCGTCACACAAGAGGGTCACCAAAGGTTCGAATGTAACACAGGGTCACACAGTTGCTCCTGAAACAAAAACTCTGAAAATCCAATAGCCTGCAATAAAAGCCTTGTTAACATCCTGATGTGGTGTATCTAGCTCTACCACTCTCATAAAGAGCAGTGCAACTTCCCTAGCATGGATGAAACTACATTATTATGAGTACACTTAAACATTTTATTTTTGTACAAAACCACAAGCCTCTCTGTAAAAGGTACTGCACACTGTCACACAACTGAATGCAAGCTAAGAACCATGTTCATATAAGCCATCATCATCCTTCAAAATAAATACTCAGCTGYTAGAAATCCCAGGTGTAAGCCGAGCCTAACATGCCACACAGCCAAAAGCAACATTTAAATTATTTGTTTAGGTGAATTGCTTTTTCTTTTGACTGTGACCATAGACTCCCAAAATTTTCTTAACACTTCCATTTAAAATGGATATATAMATTCTGTGTCCAATTTCGTATCTATAAAAGAACAAAATAAACCTTCTCAAACTGATTGCAGTGAGGTACTTGCAGAAAATTCACACCTAATCTTGCTGTCAGAAGAACAGCAATTTGCCAACTACAATATTTAGGAACTCCTCCTCCTCCAGCAGAGGAAGTTTAAAAATATTTATCTCAAAGAGTTCATGAAGTTCTGTATGTCCATTCGGGAGTTTGTCCTAGGGGGTAGAATTAGGAGAAGATGAAAATATTAACTGTTTTGTACACGAGTTATCCTGGGCTCATCTAGAACACCTTAGGTTGACAGCAACCTAGGTGGTTTCCCCATTAACTGAGATACCTAAACAACAACCAAAGTTTGAGGAAAAGGGGCTGGTACAAAACCATTTGCACAAACAAGAAGCTATTTTGATGGACTTGTAAAAAGTCCAGGAAAAGGAGATTTCGGTTTTGTCAGAAATCTAATGTTGCTCTGGCTCTTTGGCAGCCTTGCCTTGACGAGCTATGGAAAAGACATCTAGGAGATGCAAGCCTACTGTTAGTAGGTTTAAAATCCCTCCAYAGTTCCCTTGGAAGCAAGGGCTTTTCTCAAAGCTGTGAAAAAAAATGGATGGCAACTGCCTCAAACTATTAAATTTTTACCTTCTCCCTGACKATGCTTTAAAGAGTACATCTAGGTGCCTGGTTTAAGAAGATTTCTGTGCTCTGGAGCAAGTGCATAAATGCATCCCCTTAATTAGGGATTTAAATACAGAAAACTCCGTAAGCTGCTTCTCAGCATGTTATTGCTTGTTTGCATCATCCTGCAACTTTCCTTGTACAAGGAGCCCATGATGCCCACATCTGGGCTTCTGATTCCATTCTRGGGAGCAAACACGTAAGTACCCAAGAGTTTCATCCAATTTAATCTTGAGGCATCAGACCAGCTTTCACCTTTGCATCATTCTTTTTCCTGAAAAAATGCAACTGGATTAAAATACCTTGCTTTTAGAACAGATTCTGATATTTAATTGACATATTTCCATAAAGAGAACTTCTATTATTCCAGTATTTCCTCATTTATCTCACATACTTTGGGTTTAAAATATTCATATCCACGGTCCTAAGAACCTTAGTAATTAAAATGTCACAAACCACAACAATAGCATTTGTCAGTTATACCATAAAGACAATAAAATACACTAGACACTATCCAAAGTTTGTAAATTCAGTTGTATAGACAGTCCTTTGCTTCTGATAGAAGTTGCTCTGTTCTTCTGAAAAAGCCCTTATTAAATAGGTAGTTTAGGTGAAGGTCCCAAGGTCAACCTACTTGGGCAGAGACTACGACAGAAAGAACAATTAAGGTAGACTTACATCCATGTGCAACCTTTAAGAGAGAGAGCCAAAAMCAGGAGCTCTAAATTGGGAAATGGCACCTACGGTATTCAGCAGAGCTCCAAATTTCCATCTCCATTCCAGCGTACCGCTCCTTTGGGAAAACTAATGAACCTTAGAAATAGTAAAGGGTGGGAACTGTCAACAGGAACTATTCTGCTCTGCAGGCTAGCCTAATTTCCTACAAAGGCAATGGAAAGATTCCTAATGGTTTCAAGAGGGAACTAGATCACATTTGCATAATGCATCTGTGTAAGTCTGAAATAACTCCACGGATGTTTACTTCCTCAGCCCATGCAAGATGCACACTGGTTTAAGAGAGTGAAAGCTGTTGCACAGCATCTGCACATGTGTAAGGCTTTGTGCAAGTTTATCAGTTTCAGGTAACTTTAATAAGTAGCCTCACATCTGCTTATATTCTATACAAAGATCTTCAGATCAGACTTTATACACATAGAAAAGGTTTCTTCTGGTGTCTGACCCTTTTATTTGATATACCAGAAACTATACTGATACCAGGGACTCCCATCCACTATTTTTTYTTAGGCTGATCAAACTTAGTCTTTATTTATTTATTTCCTGGTGTATGTTTCTATCACTATAACAAAGGTCACTGAGCCACACAACAATGTTGATAAATACAATTCAAAATTTCATTTTTTGACACAGGAGGTAGGGAAGGGAAAAAAAGAGATTCTGAATAGTACAGTCTCTACTACTTAGYTTGTTATTATCTTTCTCCTGCAAGGCTAAGAGTGAATAAGCCATCCTGTAAACTAGAAGGAATCGTAGGTACTTCCCTATCCCTCCACTGACTGTGGTGAAGTGCTGCCAGCTAAAATGTAGTTCTCAATTATGCCTTTGGAGGATTGTTGCCTCCTGACCCTTAGATGCAATGGCGTGCTTGGTGACAATACACTAACACCTGACAGCAGAATGATAACTGGGTATATGTCACCAACAGTAAAGAACTTAGATTTAAATGACATTCAGAAATTCTAGAGAATCCTGCCACTCCACCTTTTATCAGAGGATCTGAGAACACTTTTCAATTAATTTACCCTTCAAGGTAAATTAACAGTGTCCTAAATCAGTCTATATTGTTCTTTGATTACAAACATGGAAAATAAATTTGGAAAATAAAGTGAAAAGAGGGGAAGGAACTCAGTCAATGTCATGGTCACAGACAGAAGAGCCTCATCCAATTTCCCTCCTTGTTCTCTGTAAAGCAAATCGACCAAAAGGAAGGTACACAGACTTCACAAAACACTGACAATGTTTATAAAAAAAATCTTTTAGCAAATTCCCATGCAGTAAGGGTTAGGTTACCAAAATTCATCTCATTTTTCTAGAAAAGCTAGCACTACCTCAAATATTTAATTAAGAGCAGTGGCATAAGATGAAAACATTGGGCAGCATACTCCTTCGGAGTGTGGACTTCGCAACTTCTTTCACAATGGGAAAATTAATTGAAGAAGGAAATATTTAACAGAGAGCCAAAATGCAAAAATTTTGGAGTAAAAGCAGCCAAGTCAAATGCAAAACAAAAGCAAATTTGACACACAGAGAAAGCGGCAACAGATTACAAGAACATTTTTTGTTTATCTCAACATAAATATTTTTAAAAGCTACTTTATTTTTTAAACACTCAAAGGTTACTCCATATCTAAAAGTATTGCTCTCCAGACACACACTTTCATGTTTCACATGACYTGTAAAAGCTAAACAAATTAATGAAAGGTAAACAGCTTTAATTGCAGCTTTCAAGCACATGTTCAGAGACTCTCATCGAGACTCTAATATTATTTCACTAGTACAATGTTGTTAAGAATAGGTGTGCTAGTATCTAGCATCAGCTGCTGCAGCAGTCTAGCTGCCTTTCACAAGATGCCAAAGTTTTATGTTCTTCAAAGTTCATACTTTTCAAAGCTTAACAGGACCATTACCACCACTGCCAGTGTGCCATAAGATAAACTAGACTCTTTTCCCAAATGTATTAGGACTCAGTACTAATAGGAAAAAGGTTTTACAATTTTCCTCATTTTACAGATTGGGAACCCTGAGCAATGATGCACCCAATGTAAATCAGCGGCTTAGTGACAGCCAGCACAAGAGCCACAGTCTCATCCCACATCCCTGTCCGCTGTAAGCCACAGTTCCTCCTTCCAGGTCTGTAAACCACAACTATTTAAATAAAACCTCCAGTGTCTTCCCCACTCCTATGGACTCTACCTACCTTCTAATTGTCAAGAGAGGCGAATCCAATAATGCAAAAAGATCGTGGCTAGAGGTATGAGGAAGACACACTGCAACAGGAAAGACAGAACCAGGGAAAATTGACAATGTAAACCATCGAGTTACAGGGAAGGAGTCAGAGCTATTGGAAGCAACAACAACAAMAAAAAATAGTGATGGGACACAGCAAAGGCACTCCCTTCTCCCTGTATGCAGCAATAACTTGGCAAAGAGACAGAAGCTGAAAGAACGGACCAGTCTCTTGGATGAAGGAGTGGTAAAAAAAGCAGAGAAATAAGGCAAAATGTTAACTGAATCAACAGAGAAAGTGGTGGCAACTTCATCAAGAAAACAACATGGGATCTGTCAGCAGAAATGCAGACAGTTGTTGGCTGCAGTTGAAAAGCCTTTGCCAAAGGCTATGAAGTTTGTTTCCTTGCAGCGATGACCCAGCTTGGTGAAGATGGCAGCTCAAGTAGCCGACCACCATCATTCTTTAAACAGCAAGGGACCCCAGACCGTGGCATTGGTTTTGATGGGGTTATCCCAGGGATTAATCACTGTGAGCTGCAGGCAGTGCCTCCCTGAGGCACGGGGAGCTGAAGTCAGAACAAGCTGTTCCCTTTTTGTCTACTTGCAAATGTCTCCTGGTAAAGAGATAACTCAAGTGAAGTGGGGGCTGCTCTGCGGGAATCTCCAAGGAGCGCCATCCAACAGGGCTGGGATACACGGCAGGGGGAGGGGTGCCCAGCCAGCTAAGCAATGGCCTTTCTTTGCTAATTACACTTTTTTGCCAAGATGTAATTAGTTTGCCTGCTTTGTCTTCTGCTTGACAGCCTGCTGATCTCACAGTTACCGCCCTGCATGCTGACCTGGCAGGAGCTCCTCTCCATCCCTTCCTGGCATACGGGTATTTTTATTTAAAGCCCTTATAGACTAGGTAGACTTCACTGAATCAGCAAAACTATTCCTATGATTCCTACTTCTATAACTTCCCCATATTTGGGTGTAAAAATCCATGCAGCCCTTCTTCCCACACCTACACAAAGGATTTTGTTCCAGCTATGCAGGGAATAGAAGCTGTAAGTACGTATTATCAGCATTATCCCAAACCCTCTGAAGTCAATGAACTATTAAGTTAAGCAGTCGCTGCAGCAGGACCTGAGTACTTAACTTTAACTAACTGAAATGAACCAACTGTCTTAATGCAGGGTTGCCCTATGTCCAGGTTAATACCAGGTAAGCTGCTGCAGCACATAGAGTAAGAGCCTGTTACAAAAAGTACTCAGTCTTCTGAGAATTTGTATTTAAATATTTCCTCTACGACAGCTGCTGAACCAAAGGAAATCCATCACCCTCCACGTTATGTGGGGTCACAGGTCATGACCAGAGTTATACAACTTAATGTATTTCCATGACAGATGAATCAAATCAGTCCCAGCGCTACAGGCCAAGAAGGACAAAGACTCTCCCTGAGATGAGACCCACTTGGAGCTCTGAGCTATATGGACTTGCTCCAGCTAGAAAGCAGCCCTTGCAATGTACTCACCCCAGCAATACCACACCAAAGTCCTGAAGGAGGTCTCACTTTTTCACTGATGTAGTATATGCATCTGGTGCCAAGGGAAAAGAGAGCACCCTGCCCTGCCACTTCAGCTTTGTAATAGAAACTAAGGGCTCTCCCCTCTAGAAGAGCATTTACAAAGCGCTCAAAATTAATACTTGTTTTTTGTCACCCTGCAAAGGGGTATGGAGTTTCCAAGTACTGAGAGGCTCCAGGGATGCAACTAAAGCTATTGATTTTCTCTCTGCATCTGCTCCTTGCAGGAGTGGTGCTGGTTTGCTCCTGCCAGAGTAAATTCCCTCCCTAAATTTGGTAGCTGACAACATAGGCACCCCAGAGGCCCTTTGCTTACCGGTCTCTCCCAACACCCGTCTTAGATTGCTGATTCTTTAAGGCTGCTTTACTTTGAGTTATTTGCCTCAGAAAGGTCAAGCACCAAAGTTTCACCCAGAGTTCACTTATGCTCCTCCACAGATTAGCAGGCTTTTATAAAAACAGTGGTCAGATCAATGAAAGTGGACATGGCGGGCTTCTAAATGCATGATTAGGGGGGAAAAGCTACAAATAAAGAGAACCKTAATTCTAGTCCATGCTGAACCACAGATCTTCCTTAGATGTTCTCAGTGCCCCTCCTCTAGAGGTCCTTTGGTCCATCATAGCTGTGAAAGCCCAAATAGTGCATTCCTGCAGCCAGAGCCCTGGACAGGTGGGTTGGTGTTGCAGTAGCTCCCTGATTCACCACTCTGCCTCCTTCAGAAACAACGTGCATCCCCAGAYGGCCCAAAATGGGGTAGACATCTCAGACATACAAAGGGATTTCCTCTCCCTAGTTACCCTATATCGCCTGAGACTGTCCTGGTGTTGGGGCCAGAAGTACTTTAGGTACCTCCCTCTTCATCAGCCTGCTGGCCAACTTCCCCCCTAACGTGAACAGCTTATTCTACACTCCCCGCTCCAGGTGAGACCACTGACAGACACATCCCCAGGGACTGGTTTGCATGATACAAAATCTGAAAAGTGCATTTATCTTTGCTACCTTGCCAGTTCTCTGGGCCACGTTATTAACAGAGATGATAAAGCTAAGAAAAAAAGAGATACCATGCCCAGCCTTGCCAGCGAAACAAAGGTACCATGCTCCAAACCGGCCTTTGCTGGAATTTCTGTGCCCATACCAGTGCAGCAGGTGTGTGCCTACCTGGGGATGTTTGATTATCCCACACTGAGGATTTCTAAAACCCATGGGAGCTACAGTTAAGCTGTGTTGCCACCAGTTCCTACTGTGAGCACTCTTTCAGATACATGCCTAAAGAAAAGCAAGTCTGAACCTTTTGGAGGGTTTAAAATAGCTACCAACCAACTTGAGCGAAGCAGGGCTGGTTTGGGGAGTGTTCCTGGCAGGGCTAGGTGAGAAGGCACAGGTTTGCGTTTGTACTTTCGACTTCTGTGTTGTAGGTGCGATGCTGCAGGAACTGTGCTGATCGTTGTGTGCAGATAAGTCCAGACAGCTTCGCTCTTCCGGGACCCGTCGCTTCTCCTTAAAGGGGAAATCTCAACTCTTTTACTCTAAACCTTCCCACCTGCTGGCAGGCTGTTTCTCACCAGAGGGCATGCATTTTCTTGGATAYATAATTTCCCAGATATTCTTGATAGTGGTAACCGCCTGCCTAGGATTCAAATGGATCTCCTTCAGCTCCTGGAACCATATGCTGTGAATATATGGCATGATAGGAAATGGGAATATAAAGGCATGTGGTGTGACAGCTCCTACCCTGAGATATAACTTGGAGATTGGGGTGGGACATCACACAATGATAAAGTCACCCCAGGGATTAAAATGGAGCCCACATAGCATCGGCTGAAAAAATCAGAGCAGACTGAACAGACTGAGCAGTTAGCACCGCAAATGCCAGAACTCACAGGGACTGGTTTTCTCTACCCTTGCGTCTTCTGGCCGACCCACTTGCTCCAKCTGAAGCTTTTCTGTGGTTTTGGCACTCACAAAAGTCTTGCCTGAGTTGATGCCCCAACCTTCGTTCAGGGGAGCACTGACACCGCAGCCTTTTGCCTCCGACCAGGTGCTTCCCTCCACTGCTGGGCTGAGAGTCCCCATGTTCACACCAAAGCCCTGGAGCCCACGCCGGAGGACAGCAGGCACAGGGTACCGTCTGAGGTGGGGAAGGGAAAGGCACTTTCCAAAGAAATAATCTGAACAGACTGATGTGAGCACCATAGCCTGAGTTAACTTTAGATTTCAAGTGGAAGAGCTGCTGGCGACTTGCCCAGATTCCCTGGCCTGCTGCCTGCCAAGTCCTCAGAGACTATTTTTATCATTATTTATTTATTAAATTTAACTGTCTTGGGGCTGGACCGCAGACAGACGGAATCTAAAAACGCAGACGCTCAACGGAAAGCTAGCTGGGAGGTAGGGGGAGAGGTTAATTATAATATCTAGTCCTGTCCCACTGAAGAGCGAAAAAAAACTTCTAAGAGAGTTTGTGGCTTAACAGGCTTAAATTCTTGCAATTCTTGTAGGCACCACGTTGCCTAGAAAGAGAAGGTGCTGGCTCACCTGGCAGGTACACATGCCATTTCCATACAGACTGGCAGTCTGGGCAACAGCTTATGAATTCGGAGAAAGGTCATGGATTAGCAAGAGCAAGAAAACGATGCCATGAAAGCTGACAATCCAGTGTACCAATACCAAGCAGGAGAGACCACTTCCGAGGAGCAACCTGAATCACTAACTGATTCTCCACTACGAATCAGTTATCTGCTGGGATCCTCTACAAGAAAGGCACTCTGCATTTTTTTTTTGGCTGCCTGAGACCACCAAATTATACCACACAGCTGCTTGTAACTAAGCACTCAGTCCAGCTTCTGCTACTAGATACCTAGTGTTTTGCTAGTGCCTTAAAGACCTRAAGAGAATGCCTTTCAGTCCTTCCCAACCTGTGCTGGAACCAAGCCAAATAGGCTATATATCCCATTATAAAGCCCAAACCACACTCTGCTATTTGGAGAATGCAAATCCAGCCAAAGCCACAAACAATATGGATTGTTCCAAAAAGCATTTCCAGATGGATCATGATGAATGAAATACAGAACACCTACAAAGAGATTTCCATCTTCAAAAGGAACCAGTGCATCTGATCTCCCCGAAAACCAGGTCTGGGAACGGGAAACTATGGCAAGTGAGACTAATTCTTTCTACAACAGAAATACTTCACGCTCAGAYGAATGCTTTCCACCCACAGACCGTAAAACACTTTTTCTAAAAGCAAGCACTATTCTGGTTTCACTCAGAATAGCAGAAGCACGGCATGTAAACCACTCGCTCAGGGTCACGCAATACAATATGGTATTGTCAGCTCTTTGACCTTGCTTTTCCAGTGCTTACCTTGCCCTATTGTGCTGCCTGGACAATGTGTTGATAGACAACAGGCTTTCTATTCCAACAGAGCCCTGTAAATCACAGCTACCAGTCTGCCCACATCATGCCTGGGTTTAACTGAATCAGGAGCTGGTGGCTGTTGCTAGCACAACACTGATGCAGGAAACCTCATCGTATTTGCACATTAACAGCATGAGCCTTGCAAGCATGACACAGCATACCGCTGGGAGTGCCACGCAGAAATCAGAGATTCACTTTTGCTGCTACAGGACAGCCACTCTTCCGCAGGATTAGAGCGTGGGTCTCAGTAGCTCACGTGGCTCACACAACTCTGAATATCCCCTTGGTAGGACATTTCCCTTGCTTTCAGTGGGATTTCTGGATGCAGAAGGATTCACAGGTATMATGATGCTTCAGCACACTCTGAAAAAGCCAGGATGTGTGTGGATTATCTGACAAATTCAAGGTCTCTCCTTTTTGCACCAATCCAGGCCTGGAATTTGGGTGTCTCCTTAGGCAGGTCGAAATCACAGCCCAAACCACTGTGATGCTATCAGTACAAGATTTTAGCAACACGTTACAGACTATACACAAGTATCCCACTAAAGAAAGTTTTATTTGTAGTCCAAGCCTCTCAGCCTATCAAACATAAAGCACAAAATCTTCCTTTCTCCCATTTAGAAGAACACTTTAGCTAGGAAGGCCAATTCCATGAGATGTGCACACATTTCAAAATGTAAATMCAGCGAGGCAGGACAAGAAAACGGACTGTTTGTGAATGAATCACCCTTGCTGAAAGTTTCCTTTGGGGCATTCTGCTATCTCAGTCACTTTGCTCTGCATGCTTTTTAGCTTGGCTTTCTCATGGCTTCATTCATCACCTGACAAACATCTCTCTCTAGGTTGGAAGGATATACACCTTTTTGTAATTCTATATGTAATTAACTGGGCAATGGATGAATATATGGCTATATTTTAAGCTCACTTGCAAGGGCAATGATTAAGGGGACAAAAGCATTCTTTAAAATAACATTTTTTCTTTCAAGAGTAATCGATACAGTCAGAACAACACTTGTATACCACTCCTCACCTTCAGGAGAACTTTGCTAAACATTAACTAGTTGCTCCTCATATCACTTGTGGCGTGGTCTCTATAAACATGCATTAATTTCCTCATCAGTTTAACGAAGATGAGATTGATAAATTAAACCGAGTTGCTAGAGACCAGAGATTAAATTAAAGGCATGCATCAGGACTTGGGCCCTCTCAAGCCCTATGATCTGGCCTGTCTGTTAATAGTGGAAGTGTTAGCTGCTTTCTCCTCTTTTATTCCAATGCGGTCCAGGTCAGAGCCCGCTCGTTAGATGCATTAAATTAGAAATAACCACCTCAAGAGCTGTGTTCTGGCCAGTTTCACTCATACTGAATGCATACACAGCTTCACCCATACAAGCACTAACGAGCACGTTATGTGTCCTGCTTCCCCTGTACCATCTACAACTGTCCTCCTCCCCCGTCCCGAGGTAGTTTCAAATCCAGTCAGTTCCCAGATTTGGGTCTCYGCATGCCACACAAATACTTCTGCTGCCACAGCAAACACTTCTTTTGGTGGCTGTGCCAGGCTATGCAGGTTTATTGTGGCCAGAAGATCTCTCTTCTGCTGAAGAGAAATCACATCTCGTACAGCACATCCCCTGTCAGCRCCTTGTCCAGCAAACTCCCTCGAGTTCCCCATCTTAATGAATTAAGTTGTGACTCCTTCAGCCTCAGCATCTCTCTCTTTCCCTCCATCTAGCTCTTGCAGCCTCCACATCTTCCTTCTAGAAGAAGCCTCAATAGGTAAAACACGACTTCAATAAAAGCATGAGAAGAAAGCTGTGTCAAGCCTACCCTATGCAAAGCCGCAAAGCCCCACAGTCAGGATATGCTTATAACACAAGACCCCATCCCCTCCGAGTAACACTTCTTAACTGCTGACCTATGCTGCTGGGCAAAGTGTGCAGAGGGAAAAGGGATTCTGCCGAGTGCTCTGCTTTGCCTGCTGAAGATTTCCTGACAAGAGTAGACACTGTAAAACATTCTGCAAAGAGAAACTGAAATGCACCCGCTCAGCTGTTGAGCGTGACTCACTCACAGAGCCACACTAACATCCAGCGTGGGTGCGGCTGAAGTGACACACCAGCTTCGTATATTCATGAGTCTGTCTGCTTCTAGCAATTTTGCATGTGCAGGAAGGCACCGTCACCATGCTGCGGGAAGCTTGTGATCTGCAAAGTTAATTTTGCCCAATTCCACAGGCTCAGAGCCTGGAAGAAGAGGTGGTGGCAGCAACACAAAGACAGGGCACAGGAGCCTGCCAGCAGTTTGCGTTAGATGGATACTGACCCTAAATGATAAAGCTTGCTAGCGGTCTGCTGTGTTTACAGTTATACAGCAGATGGTTCCTTTAAAACAGAAAAGCTTAAGAACAAAACAGGAGGTAGCCCTACCACCAAGTTGTTTGGTGAAAGTTTCCTACAATTTTTTCCATTGTCAGTCCCAGCTGAGAGATGTTTGTTATCAGAAGTCACACGTGAAAAAGAGGACAAGCACGTGCATGCCAGGAAACTTCAGTAAGTGTTATTCCCAACATAAGATCCATGGATCTCATCTTCAGAGTACCAGCCTGTCTTTGCTTCTTCCAGCCCCTTGTTCTCTCCTCCCTCCACCTTCTTCTTTGAAGCCTCTTTCAGACAATTTTGAGCAATCATTACCCACTCAGCCTGTTGCCATATACCCACTGCCCCCTTCCAAGGYAGCAGCAGGGCTTGAGCATACTTGGCCTATTTTGGTGCCTCACCCCTTTGCCATAGCCAAGGCTCTGTGCTTCAGCGCATCCTACACACCACACTATCAGGCTGCTAATTCAGCTATCTCATGAGATTTTGCTCAGCAGGCACCAGATAACACTTCACAATTCATTTTAATTGCAACTTCTTTGTAATGTTTTCCTTTGTTTGAGGGAGAGAAGAAAATTAAAGAATTGGTTGATGTGGTCTATATTATAATACTGGTCCAGATCTAAAGCAATCCTTGCTTTCAAAAGAAGAGAAATAAGTTTACTCTGAAAAATAACAACCCCAAGTGATGCCTGACAGCTGCCTCTCCTCAGGTCCATGCAACATCCTACTGATCTTCCTGGTTTCTCTTCCAGTTTGCTGCCCCCACCACCTCCATACAGGCCCACAAGCCTCCTCCATCTCACACATGGTGCTTGCTGTCTCCTCACACACACGCTTTCCTTCACAGCCCATTTTCAATTTGGCCCTCCCCAGGATCCCACAGACCTAACTCCACCATCCCATATAATATCCCACCACCTCCCAACAGTGAGCTGCCACTGCCTTCTCTTGTCATGGATGGCACAGAAGGAAGAGGGTGCAGAACAGAAGAAAACAGGCAGGCAGGACTGCAAGCACAGAATTCAATAAGGAAGCTGTAGCCCAACCATTAGCATCCCTAAGTGCTTGCCCTTCACCTGCACAGCACAGACCATGCCCTTCCTCTTCAGGCCAACACACAAAGCATTTTCAATAGTAACCTGTTCCCTTTTGCTCTCCCGGCATTCAAATTCAAAGCTGTATTCCCACTGAAAATGTTTCTGTGCTTTAATGAAACTCAGACACCTACCCTCTGAGTCTACTGTATTTTCTTTCATTTCCAGCAGAAGTCTGCTGTACAGAGTTTAGACAAAGGCACTGTGGGAATCCTTTCTGCTCTACCACACCAATTTCCACTGCTGATCMCATAAGTAATCAGCATGCTGCGGTATGCAAGATTGGTCAGGCAGCTCATGCCTATTCAAGTGCAGCTACATCCAGAAGCTTGACTGAACGGTAGGAAATACAGAAGCCCACAAGCTTATTATTTATTCTGTAGAAGTGACTAGAGGCAAGAGGAGGCAGTCACACCATTTAGTCAACGAAAAATGCTCTTTAGGAAGATTTTAAATGCCTAAATTCAGAAGACCCACTTGGGAGCTTTCAAATGCCATGTTGASTGCCTAGGCACTACAAGAAAGAGTGGCTTTGGAAACTCTGTTTCACAGGTTAACAAACCCAAGACAGAGCAAGAAGGTTCTACCCCTTCCTCAGACCTCTCCTCCCCTCCCTCACTATTGAGGCGGGAAAGCCAAGGATCTCAAGCCATATGCATTCCCCTTGTGCTGCAACGTAGATGGGTCAAATGAGCTGTCCCGTAGGTTCACTGTGACAAGTATTGRGTGCTCCACAACATACCAAAACCCACTTTTGTTCAGCACCACGTTCCCATCACGATCAAGACAGACACCCTCTCTGCACACTCATCCAGGAGGATCAGATTGCTGTCCTCCTCACACTCCTCATAAAGACCCTGGCGTGGAGAAGGATTCTGCCGGCTCAAGGGGCTGATCAAACGAACAAAACATTGGGTCAGACACATGATCACTGCAGAGGGCTGGAATACGGTCTTCCAGACTCAAAGCAAGGGAATGCTATGAACACAGCYGTTCGAAAAAAAACTCACTGTTCCATATGTTTTTCCCTTAGAACAAGTTATTCTGGTATGAAAAAAAAATGTTGGATTTAAAAGAGGTAGCTAAGTTCAAGCAAAGCCCAGCCACCGTTTTCTGTACTACACTGTTATAAAACCCTTTAAAGCAGATGCTAACATACAGCTGTGCATGCAACAGCCACAGAAACGCTGTGAACAAGAACCAGCTCAGAGCACAGTTATGGAAAGAGGTGCCGGCACAGCTTCCTCAGCCACCGCTGACAATGCTGTTTTGTTCTTCCATAAAGCTGTTTTGTCTAGGGCCCTCTTTGGAAATTCCATTACGACACACATGCAAAGTGCCAGCACAGATGCATGTGCTCCTCCAGGATTGTTTTCACCATGGTTAATAATCCACCCCCCAAGACCTCCTCAACCACGGTGTGTTCCATATGTTCATTACTTCATGAGCAGGGATATACAGTCCRGTCCACACACAGTTTCTGTCTGCCTGTCTGCGCTCCTCGCAAAAGTCACCAAGCACTTCTGTGGCAGCTGCTTTTCATGAATTTTGGAGCTGGCTTCGAAAGCAGTCACAATGATGGGGCTTGCATACCCTTTGTGAACTCCATCCACTTCTGTAAATCACACAAGCCAGTGGTCCTGATAACACAATCACAGCTCGATGCACATTTCTGTTACAGAAACATTTAGCAGCATAACAATGTAGGATCTCAGCACAAGACAGTTAAGAAACACTTGAGTATGAACGCTAGSTAAGTAAAAACCTCCCCATTTCCTCAGCAAAACAGCACTTGACCCACATTATCTAGAAAGCTTCAGCTTGCTTGTTGCTCTGTGCAAACCCTACTTAAAAAGAAAGGAAAACTGGCCCACATTTTAACTGTCTCAATAATCAGTGGTGCATAAGAAAAAGGCTCCCAAAGTAACACCATTAACCCAGTGTATCATCTCCAGTGGAGAGGTTCTCTAAGCCAATTWTTCTTTTGCAGGGACTAATGCTGAACTTTTTCTTCTTGCCTACAGCATCCACTCAGAGTAAAGCTGGTTACTCCATATTCCTGTCCAGAGCAATCCTGCCCCTTGAAAAAAACAGCTTCCACCTCAAAAAATATATTTCATAAACTACCAGCTTCCTATTAAGAGACATATTAGGAGACACTGTAAAGATATTACTCATCAGGCATTCAAAAAACAAACCTAGATGGGTGGTCCATGGTGCAAGGTGCTCCGTTGCAATAAGGAAAGCCATACAAGGAAGCCTGCACCAAAACTTCATGATCAAATTAACATGCCCCACCTACACTTCCTTGCCCTCCTCTTAGTGTCAGTGACTTGTAAGGTCTCTTCTAGTATTTTAACCCCTTACTTTTCCTATAGTCACTGAGTATTCAACTGCAAGTTTGTTTTGCCAGACCTTCCCTATCCAGTCTCATTTTAAAAATCTTTTGGAACAATTAATATTCTGGTTAAGAATTGCATCATGTAACTTCATATATATGGAGCTTATACATATCCATCTATACTACAGCATATACACACTCTAGAGAGTCACCATYGGTCACAAATAAACACTGGATATGACAGATATTTTAAGGCCCCTGTCACTGTGATACCTAAATTAAAAATACGGATAACAGGAGAATTGCTCTGCAATTTCCCACCAGCACATTCCTTTGCCAGGCAATACCACTTGCAGTGCAGTTCATCAGAAACCAGCCCAATGTTCTGCTGAAAAGAGGTCAGAAATTGAGAGTGACAAAGCACGTCAGGGAAAGATGGTACTGGAGGTCTGTGAGGCCCAACTGCAGCACATTGGGCAAGTCATGGCCTGATTTGCTAGAAATAGGTATCGTTTCCTCTGCAGCACTAGTAGCAGGAACAGGCAGGTGGGCCAGGCTGGGCAGCAGAAGAAAGAGGCAGAATGCCAAGGTAAGCCTGAAGCAAATTAAATATCAGAAGGCAGCAGGTTCCTTTGAGACTGCTTGGTTGCTCTTCTGGCAGAAGAGGAAAGCAAGCCATTAAAGAGGCAGAATACACCCGTGTTGACTTCATTTGCAGCACTAATTGCCATGCACGTGCACTAATTGCCCTCACATGAAGTGCAGGGGAGCGGGCACTACTTGAATCCCATGCACTAGGTGAGGCTTCCAAAGTAATGCTTGTTGGATCATGCTCTCACCACACACTCCAAAGCAAAATGGAGGGAATTGGGGCACTGTCCTTTTTTAATAAAGTTATCCATTGCAGTTTATTTAGAGACCAGAGAGAAAACTTTCAACCAGACTGCCAGAGACATTCAAGACATTAACAAAGTTTGGAGCTTCTTACCGAGGGTAAGAGGAGGTAACAGCCACTGAAACAAACTGTTCTCTGCTGTCACTTTGGAGCACAGGGCAATGGAGACCCACTCTGCAGCTGCAGGTACCTTATGCAACTGTCTCTCCTTTTGTCAGTAAGAAACACCATTTGATTGCTGTCAGTGAAAGCTGACAGCTGCCAGGGCTCATCCTAGCTACCTGCACAGGTAAAATGGACCAGAAAAATAAGCACCAGCAGCAGGAACACAGAGCTGCACTGCCTGGGGCCTTCTCCTGCGGCTGTTCACATCATTGAGGAAGTGAAAGCAAGGAAAGAGGAGAGGAAGGCTGGGCTGCAGCAGATGGAAAGACCATGTTTGGCCATCCTCTCTCCTGTTATGTTAAGGGTTTGCTGGAAATAGGGCTTTATGCCCTTCCCTCCAGCAAAGTTTGAAAGCAGCATATGTCCCTATCAGGATGTTGTCCTTAACAYCCTTCAGCTGCATCTGTGTTTGCTCCTAGCTCCTTGACACTGTTTTCTCACTAGATCTGACCCACCCCTCTGATCTGCCAGCTCAGGTGCATATGTGCACCTCCCGGACTACTTTAGTCCAAATAAATGGACTAAACTAACTTTGGCTGAGTTGGGTTGAAACCAGGCTGGGAGCAAAAAACATTTCAGTTACTGAGTTTGACTGTCTCTTTGGCAGGTACTGGTGCTAAAGTACACACGACACTCTGGAAAACCAGAGCCTCTGATCCATTAGCACATGAGCGAAGAAGAGGAAAATGCACCTCTCTCTACTAAATTTGTTTACAGTATTTCTTCTCAAGGTTTTTTTCCCAGGACCTACAGAGGAGTCAGGCTGGGAAGAGAGAGACAGGAGACATTGCAGACACATCATCCACCAGCATCTTTCTGAAAAATGTGCACTGCAGGGTGGCTAGTACAAGACAGATGCCTTTCAGTGAGGACTGATCAGTGTAAATCAGTYACTATTGTTTTACACCAGCTGTCCCTCCATACAGAAAAACCCTGAGGGGAGTTAAAGGCATTTTGCAAGCAGCCAGAGGGAAAAAGGTATTTTTGGTAATAGGCAGAACGCATTTAGATTCCAACTCATTTCTTGTGGTGCTAAATAAAAACTAGACAAGGCAACAAGGATTTAGGGTATGGTTTGAACAGAGGTAAGATTCCTGTTAGATCTGGCTGGGACAGGGAATAGCAGAGGGAGAAGGAGGTATCCTGGCCATTAAGATTCAAAAGTTGTTTAACTCAGCCCTGCAGCCCTGCCTAAGGCCACTGTTTGTGCAGAAGGCGTGTTTCAGGCTTTTTTCCTCTTTACTGAAAGGAAATCAACACTTTCTCCCACTCTGTCCAGACCCAAACACTAAGTTTCCACCAGCAAGCCAACATTACAATGCCACCCATTTGAAGAGAGTGCAGTATTTCTCCAATAATTTCCAGCAGGAGGTTTGGCAGGCGGGGAGCTGTCAGCATCTCTCCCCGTGAAGTTTTACGTGCGGTGGATATGCTCACATTGCAGCAAGGCACTGGCTGCAGTGTTGCAAATGGCTTAAACAGAAGAGCTGATGGAAACCAAAGGAGCTTCTCCCAGGAAAGACACAGAAGAACATCACCTGCCACTTCAGCGTTTAAAAACCTGGGTCCTAGACCTACATCTTATTACAGTATATTGTCACAGCTGCTAAGGAATTGGCAATGAAAAGGTTTACTCTCAGCCCCAAGCAAGAGGCCAGGAGTTCTGAAAGCAGATCATTTCTCTGTGAAGGATGTCATGAGCAGTTGCAGCAGTCCCTAGCACAGAAGCGGTCATATTAAGGAGACACAGTCATGACCAGGTTCCTGAGAAGCAGCTTTGGTAACGGGGCCAAGGGCTGGCTAAACGTGACAGATAAGCTACTCTCTTGACTCTGTCCCTATTGCAACCGGACCCAGCCCTTGCCAAGGGGGTAAGCACGTAACACAGAGAGTGACACTATCTCTTCTAATATAAAATGGCATATATGGGCAATGCACTAAGTTAATAATATAAAGTACTCCTGACTTACACAAGCTACAGTCTTACCCTGGAGGTATTACGGTAAAGATTGGTCTGTTCAGAAAAGTTCATCAAAATAAATTGAAGAAAATTATTTAAACCCGTGTGAACACTCGTCTTAACAAGCGTTACTTTATTTAGTTTGCATTCCCTCTGGAAGTGAATTAAATTAACTAGGGCCATTTGCATCTAAAATAGAAAAGTAAGGTGTTTTCAGCAGTGGACTACAGTCTCTATATAGTGGGCTCTATATTGTGGTTTAACTAATCCACCTGGGGTTACCTTTCCTAGACATCATTACTTGGACAAACCTTTAGTATCATGACTACAGCCAGATACTCACTATCTACATTAGGGAAGAAGGAAAACAAAAAAATAAATGCAGTCTCCTAACTTTCTCTAATGAGAGATGAAAATATTTTCAGGAAATACTTCCTTAAGTATTTGTTCACAGCCATTCTGACCACAGCTGCAAAAAGCACACACTTTTAAGAGCCCCCCCAGCAGCCCTGGAGTCCTAACAAGTTAACTAAGTACACCTATCCTAACAGATGAGAAGGACTAAGCACCAAAAGAGAAGTCACCTGTGAAAGGACACTTAACCTTCAAGCTTATTGCTTGTCCTGCAGTGCTTTCAAGAAGGCCTCATTCAGGAATGAGACCCAGCTGTGCCAGATACAAATGCACTGTTTGTGACAAATAGAGAACTGCAGGTTTTGGGTGGGGTAGGAACTAAAGACAGGTGAAACAAGGAAATTAAAACCCAGTTTCAGCTAAAAGCAGCCAAAGAGCTCCAGTCATGGACATCTCTTCTTTATTATCTGCTTCTACCCAACAAAACAAACAAACAAGAAAGCACATCAGTACCTTTGTGACCCCAAAGAGCATATATACAAAGGACGTTTTTTTTTCAGATGGATCTGTGATTAGTACCTGCCACAAATGGTTTAGGCTGACTTGGTCTTATCTTGGTGCAGTGGGATGGTGTAGCTGACCTCTGGAAGTATCCTTCAACCATATCATCTCTGGTTCTGTAGCTTTCAAAAGTTATCAGTGCATCTGTCATACCAGGGGGGTGACACTTGCTCCAGCACACCAACACAACTAAGATACAAGCCTGAGCTCTATTCTCTCGTTTTTCTGGCTTGTCAACAGCCTTGCAAATTTCTCAGATATGATAGTAAAACCCACGTATGCACAGCAGCTATTTGGTGGTGTACTACTAAAGAGTCCAGAATAGAAATGGAGCAAAGAAAAATGCCATATTCAACATGAATTAAGAAGGCAAGAACATAACTACCCAGCACGAAATCTGAGCATGATGTCAGAGCCCCTTCACAAACTAACATGACCATCTGTGTTATAAGTAGATGCCGCCACCCTAAGCAGGAAAATACCCCCAATATGTTCCACCACAGGGTGTTATAATTCTGTCTTACTAAGAGGGGAGAGGAAAAAAAGTACTGGTTCAGTTCACCTTCAGTTCAGAGATCACTGCAGATTGCTTTTTCAACTGACAAATACTGTGCAATTCAGCATTTAAACTTTTTTTTCCTCCATACCATCTGAACAGAAGAAATCATTAAGTGTAAGAGAAGAATTGTTCAGCGAGAAGCGTTAAACGAGCTCAGCAGTCCTTCCTGGCCTTAAGATCCAGAGAGTTCACCACACAACAGCAGTTCCCACACTAGCAACCTACTTCATGTTTAACGGTTTTAAAGATTGCAGTTAGCTTTTAGCATGAGTGAGACTGACATTTTAATTACACAGTCTCCCACCACACTGCAGAGTATCCTCCTTCCCTAGTATCGCAGAACATTTCTTCCTTTCCTCTATGAGATTACTAGTAACCACCTACCTGAAAAAAAGAAATCCCATCCAGTTGGAAACATCTTCATTAACAATGTGTCCCTTGGTCCACCCATTTGTGCAATTCTGTGCATAAACACCCACACATTAAGCAAGAATACACACAAAGCTGCCGTTGGGTACCTCCCAGCAAACGGAAAGAGTTCATCACTCAACAAGCATGTCTGAGTAGCTTTGTCATCTGTGGGCTGACCAGCAAACTACTGTTTTTAGAAATACTGATTTGAGTAGTCCCTTACCACAATGCTAGCTCTAAGAATTCAGTTTTCAGAGTCTGAGGGACACAGAGATCAGTGCTTGTAGCATTTAGTCTAGAGCAGGGAATAAAGGGAAGGAGCCATGGCTTTTTCTGGAGGGGAAAACACAGCCAGAGAACTGTCTGCATTAGCAATGTTTTATGACAGATTCTTGCAAGCAATGTCATAGCCTTTCCTTTTGACTATGACATGAGACAGAATGTCTTCTACAAGCTGCAAACACCTTGAAGGAATAAAGAGTTTACATAAGTTGCTGCTTTGAGAGATCAATTTCTAATGTCTGGGGGAAAAAGAAAAAAAGAAAACACAAACCTTTCTTCACTTATATTCCCCCTCTGTTGCATCAGCACAGTCCTTTGTTTACTGTCTGCAAAGATGCACTCTGATACTAGTGGAATGTGTATGTTAAATTTGTAGAGCAGCTTTAATCCCCAACTCAACCTCCCAAAAACAAAGTTTCCCAGGAAAAGGGAGGATGATAGCCAAGCATGACAGTACGACAAAGGCCCAATTCACAGTAAAAATTTTTATGGATGTTGCATGGATGTGTAAAACTTTTCATGAAAAGAAAAGGAAGTTTAATATTTCATCTGAGAACTCATCACTCAAACTGCAGAAGAAGCAGTCTAGCTAGAGGAATTAAAAACAAAATCAGGGCAGGATTGAGGATGCTTTGAAATACACTTCTCTTCTGGTATTTCTGCTGCTATGAAGTAAGAGAAGCAGAAATTTTGACCATAGAATGCACACTGTATTTGCTTGATGATATTACTGCAGACAGGCCGGATAACATCTTAAACACACAAACATGATTTGCGTTCTTGATGTCTGGGGAAGAGAGTAAGGATACATTGMAATTGCATTAGTGACTTATAAATATGAAGAAAAAAAGCACATAAAGRTATTTTATTTGCAGAACAAAGCCTGACAATACAATGAAACTTTCTATAGTGAATGCTGTAACGAAAATCCTACTCAGCATCAGTGAGGCCAGCCTGGCACTAGAAGCAATACTGTTGGTGATGCCAAGGCTGTCCATCAATTCTTAAACTGTGGGGTCTCTTACCACTTGTAAACACATCATCTTTGTGTTGCAAAACTGACTGTGTCTGGCTGAAGCAGTTCACAAGCTTGTCTAACTACCAGGCTTCTGATGGGAGAAGGGCTTCCCAAAAGTTGAAAGGCTTCCCGTTTCAACCTTTCAAACGCAAGGCTGAAAGCAGAAGCAGAGCTTTAAATTGTGTTCAGTCCATTTTTCCAAGTGTCAGAACAAGACCATCTCATGCTAAATTCTACTGCAGATCTGTTCAATGATGCCATTCCTGTACATGCCAGCGATGAAGTTGGCAAGACTTACCACCATCGTAAAAAATCAAGTACAGATTTCCTTGGGAGTGGTCCAGTTGCAGGTGCTAAAAATGACTTTGACTCTTGCGTTGGCCTGACAGCCATTTTATGTATGATCTTATTAAGTGCTAGAAACTTCAAGCTTTCCTGTGATAAGGTGAGAACATTTTGGAGTTTGGGAGACAAATATTAAAATTCTTGTCTGTTTCTCACACCCCCTCATAACTAGATTATCCTTTTTAATATCTTTGGGGTTTGTGTTTTTTCATTCACATGACATTTCCCCTTGGGTTTTTACCTAGCCTGAGGACTCCATAATAATGAATCAAATTAAATTTTTGGCAGCAGCAGGATACATGTCAGGTAAAGACAAAAAAAAAATTTTTTTTAAAGTATCATCAATGTCAAACCAAAAAGAAGAAAGAGCATCCCTTGGATGCAAGATATCACAAGTTCAGATCACTAGGCTAGACTTCAGGAGGAGGGAAGGAACTAACACTGAGTATATCCCACATCAAAACACAGGACTCACAGGAAATTAAAAAAGTCACACAGCAGTTATACAGGAACCCTGCCCAATTCCCAGAAGCTGTGAATCTCCACATTCCTTGCACGCGCTTTGTCACTGTCCTACCCCTCTGGGCCATGAAAAAAACCATGTAGCACATCACGAAATCACGTAGCAGCTGGAAGGCTTGGGGAAGACTCTGGTGCGCTCCAGCTCCCTCCGCACTACATTTTCTGGGTACATATTACCTGTGCAAGGTGCCATGTAAATCCTGCAATATAAAGCAGATGGGAAGATAAAGCTTGCCCAAGGCTAGCAAAACTTGGAGACCTGTCTTCTACCTCCCCAAACAAAAGTGGGTATTTTCTCTGAACCGCACCCACCTGCACAGGGAAGGGAGAAAAAAAAAAAAAAAAAAAAAAAAAAAAAAAAGAAAGAGACAGGAACTTTTCAAAGCACAGGTTCTCAGAAGCCACTACCAGCTACAGGGCGGACCACTTTACCACACACATGGAAGCTGCTGTCAAAATAATTTCAATTTTTACCTCTTGGTGTTTCAGCTGCTGTTGAAGATTGTTCATTGCATCTTCTACCAGGAGAGAAGGAAAGTTCTTTTATTTCGATCAGAAAACGAGAGTAATATCCAGTACCAAAATACGAAGACAAAACCAGCTATTCCCAAAAGACTGTAACTATTCCAACTGCTGCAATGGCCAAAAAGTCAGCAATTGTTCCAATTTTCTTAAAAGACTGAGAGGGAGCTATGGTGCATGACTGAAAGATTAGCTGACCAAACAGAAATTGAATGCATTTGGAGAACARTCTGGTGCCCAAAGTTCACATTCCAGCTGGGCAGAGCCGCAGTCCTCTTCCACCCCAGACCTCGGCAGCACTGCCCAAGCAGCAGCAAACTCAGAGCAAAAGGGCATTTAGGAAGCGCTGAGCCGATTCAGGCTCCAAGAGGGCACAACCAGTTCCAGCGAGCCTTTAGCACTAGGATAAACAGCATTTTGTTTCCAATGCTGTTCAGGTTTATAAATCATCTGAATGCAGTTAATCACAAAAGACCATGTAGATAAGATGTCCTGCCTTGGACAGGTCTCTGACAGAGTATAAGGGTCACATTGGTGTCAAACCAAGCCATCGAGCCCAGGACATTGAAGGACAAGTCAATGACTGCTTTGTAAGATTAGGGCATGGAAAGCTATCCTTCTGCCTCACACATCTCGATGAATCCCAACTTTTTGCTGAAATATCTTCACCTCTCCAAAAATAAACAGAACTAGCACACCCTGCCTTTTCAAGCGTGTCATAAATATGCCTAGAAGGACAAGCCTTTTGCTAGAATTAGTGCATCTGGCAGTGCAATGCACCTAAATCATCCCCATCAGGTTTCATCTTCAATTCACCGAGATCTAAGCCAGCTATAAGACTGCAATTGCTACCGCAAGGCTGAGAGAAATGAGTAAATGGGTCAGTTTACCAAGACAATGAACCTATTCAGAATCCAGGAACAGAGAAATTAGACGCACAGCACTCAAGCACTATTACACTAACAGTTATTGATACCAGTGAACATTACAGTGAAATATCAAACTAATGCAGGATGGTGGGAAGGAGGATAAAGCGGGGGGAGGGGGGGCGGAGAATAGGAGGTGGCAGGATCATAGGGTAATTTAGGAGATAAGAAAAACAGATACGCCTTTGTAAACCTCAAGCAACACATGCATTCCCAAGAGATACAGACAATATTCCTACTAAGGACTAATTGATATACAATACCTCAGGGATTTATTTAATTACCTCTGTTACAGAATTACACTAGGGAGGCAACTATCAATGCAATAGTTACTGACTATTTCGGGTTGCCATTTTTTCCCTGAACAAAAGACCACAAATCATCAATTTTTACTAACTTCAGTCAAACTGCTGCTCAGGCAGATTCTTCAGTTGTTAGCAGTGCTGGAGCACATSTTACTGTATGAGAGCTCTACTGATATCAATGTTTATGCAGAACAGGACATTAAGTGCTGTTTTAGGCACACGTTATCTGGCCCCGTGTGGCCAACTGCCTTAAAATCACATCCTAAATGAACATTACTCAAATTTATTTTCCAGGTGGATAAAAGTAAAAGAGGCAGCAAACATCCATAAGAAAAGTGACACACAGATCTATCTGCATTTCAGGTAGCTCATCTCTCTTTATTCTTTATGAATAAAGGCCACTCAAAGACAATGAAAGTGCAATACAGTGACTTGAGTAACGCACTTCTGAGAATCTGTTAGTCTCGAAATCAGTCATCACCTACATATCTTAAGCACGCTGAGGCTGAGATGGAACATACAGTACTATTTCTCCTGCTATGTGACTAGATTCTCGCTGAATGCCATTTAAATTGCATCTAAGCAGCATCTTTACGAGATGCTAGAAGATATCCACAAGCCTCCAGTCAATATCCTATTAAAGTAAGAAATTGTTTTTAGCCCTGCTGAAGTGACAGTTTATTAAGGGAAAGGAAAAAGAGAGACTGCACATGTTTTCATACCAACATATTCCTAGAAATGGTTAAACTGAAATGCTACACTTTCGAGAGAGCCACCATGCAGCTGCAGATCAATCATGTACCATTAACTTGGACTGACAGGGAGAAAGGCCAACACGTACACAGTTCTCAGAAGTGAAGGATGAGGACTACTAATGTAATGTTGTTATGACGGAGGCATATGGAAAGGGGCCGAGCAAGAAGGAGCTCAAAATCAGGAGCCTTGAATCAGACTGCCATAAACAAGAGCCATGTGCTGGGGCAGCTGTTCAGAACTGTGCTATCAGAGATCCTCTACAGAAGGTTTGCAGTAGTATTTGGGGAGGAAAGAGATCAGAGCATTTCAGTTTCTCTTTCGATGAGAAAGACTTCCCCAGTCTTCTGTTTTCGTGGTACCTTAACAGTCACCTACTCACACTGAGTTAATAAACTACAAAGGCTTAACTGTATCCTTGAACAAGGAACCTCAGAAAGTTACAATAAAACAGGTTTGGATGGGAAAACAGGAGTAAATCTAACCTCAGTCCACAGGTTTGTTTGATGTTTGTATACGGCATTCTTATCCCTTAGCCCTGGTCCCCCACCCACTCCCACACACAATCCCCATCCCTTTTTAAGTCTGATTCAGAGCCCAATAAACTCTGTTGTGAAACTCCCTGTCCCTTAGCCCCTAGTCTTACAAAAATGCCAGTGCTTACTCAAGACTATCTGCACTGAGGGCAGCTGGTCTACTCACATGACTTCAGTTAAGCATCTGCAACCCGTATGCTGTAAGCTCTTCCTATGCGTCTGTACAAGTTTGTGGGTCAGCTAGGTAGTTTGTTTCTACCGGAACATAGAATAAATCTCAGTATCATCTTTGTTGTGAATGCAAGAAAGTTTATTGATAAAGAGTATATTTCTTTCTCAGTTAATTATTAGATAGTTTCATTCGCAAGTGAAGTACTTCTTACATGAATCCTGGAGTTGAATGTGTTTTCAGAGCCTGAAAGTGTATCAAAACCAACACATGGAAAAGGCTGGCCTAAAAAGAGATACACTATATATACAAAGAGAGGAAGACAGACTTGTGTGCATTGAAACACATTTGTAATCCAAATTGTCCCAGAATAACACAAGGACACAAACCTGAAGACAAATGCAGTCATCCCTTCCCCAATAAATCCAAAAGCAGTCCCTCTAGAATTAATTGATCATAGGTATACAAAAAAAAACCTTTAAGCAATCAAGATTTGTAGTTGGCAGTGTGTCATACATTTAACGTAGTCTGCTTCCAGCAGCAGTCTTTGGATGTGAGTAAATTCTCAAACACATGATTTCTTTTTCTCCCTTCCCTCAGCATTGGATAATTTTTGGATATAATGCAATAATTTGTGTTAATTAGCAGTTTTTGTTCCAATCAAACATCAGTTCAAGAAGCCAAGATCATTGACTCTACCCGATCAGACTCKCAGAGGTACCAAGTACACCTACTGCTTTTGCTAGGGGTGCTCAGGGCATTCTTTTGAAAGACAGACCCCAGACTCCTCCACGTAGCAAGCAGAAGTCTGTGCCTATTTTCAAAGTCCAGTGACCCCAGAAGAATTATTAAAAAAGCAGCTCAGTTAAGACTGAGCAATCACAACTACTTTACTCCTGTCACCTTACGGATTCAGAAATAGCAGACTGCCTTAACTCTTTCATGAAGCCTGACTAACACAGCCTTGGACCAGTCAGTCTGGTGACAGAGAAGTCCAGTAGTGCCAGGAGAAGGTAATTCAGAAAATAAAATCATGCATGCTCAGCAAGGGAATCCAACAAGTTGCCGTTCTCCCGAAAGGGACCTACAACCAAGAATTTCACTCTCTTGAGAAAGAGGAGCAGCGATGTTTTTAATGGGCTCCTGGGTCTCATAAAAGTGCTCAGGAGTCTACACAAGAGTCACCCAGCTTTGAATGTTAGTGGATCATAACAAGAGTGTATGATTTTTCCTGGCCTGGAAACAACTGGGAGAAGATTAAAAGAAAAAAGCCCCCACAAAGAAGAACTCGTTTAAGTATTACAGTTAAAAATGCCATGAAAAAGAGAGGAAAGGTGATACACATCCTAATCAGCCTTTCTTCTGTGACTGCCATCGATAAAGAACCATCTGGTCACATAGTCACCAATACATTCACATCCACTCCTGCTCCACAAAACCCAGGCTGACGTGACTGTCAGCATGAAGTCACTGAAAACAACTTAATCCCCTCCTCTCAATTTAKCTGGTCTTCGTCTACCTTCGCCCCTGTTAGTTTGAAGGGGGAAAATAGGGCTTGCGTGCATCAGTGGGGCAGAGCTGAACATAACAGATTTCCACGGCAACGAGATACAGCCCCAGTGAGGAAGGCCTGTTAATAGCTGTGAGGCGATGTGCTCGGCAGAAACAGATTTTTCTATCATCAGAGAGCCAGAGATAGCAGCTCATGTTCATACGCAAACGTGCAAGGAATCTGATTCTTGGCCTTGTACAACCCCACTGAATACAGCCAGAGCTACGCCAACGTAGACCACAGCAAGATAGAGACCGGCATTTGGTGTTAGTAGGAAAAATAAATATGCAACATGGAGAGACACTCTGCCTTTAAAAACAAAGGAAGAGTATGCCTAAGACATTCCTCATTAACTGAACATTTATTGCCAAACTGCAGGAAAACCCAGTACTAGTATGAAAGGGAAAGCAACTGTGTAATGCACAGATTTGTGCATACTGTACCATCCATCACCTACTGCCCGTGCTTTTACCTTCGACAAGTGCACATTTATACACAAGCTCAACTTCTTAAAAATAACCCTGCTGCATTTGGAAAGGGAGGGAGCTATCATTATCCCAAATTCTCCACTGAGGGAGTCAATCATTTGGCCTTTGTGATTTAGGCTCCTTTCCATTAAAATACAGTTGCCAACACTTTCCAACATAACAATATTTTCTGCACTCTTTAGTATCCTCCAAACTCAGCTTTGCTCGTAACAGACTGCTAAGTCTTCTGGCCATAATCATGACGAGCTTTGCCTTCATATGTAAGAATACAGTCTCCAAATACACTGAATTCAATAGGACAAGTCTCGGTTTATAAAGTTAAGAGCACACACAAGGCTTTGCAGGACCCCAGCAAGGAAGAGCTGAGGACATTAGCAAACTTTTCCAAGTCAAGCAGAAAAMCAGCAACTGTCCCGCTTACAGTGTATGCTCTGCTGGAAATGTACAACAAGCCATTTATATCAAGCATAAGAAAAATATGCCATGTACAGTTTATAAAAATATCTGTAACAAAATAAGAACAAAGCCAGAAACTGTCCAAGCAGGCTTAACTGGGCAGGGGGGGAGAGAATAAAGGGGGGGGAAGAAAGAGTAATTTCATGGGCTATTTTGTAGAGCAGAGCAGCAACGGCCCCATCCTACTGAAGTTTTATTTAAGCCCTACAACTGTTCCTGATGCTGCAACGGGTGGCACTCAAAACAACTTAGAAGTAAGACTCAAGGCAGGCACTGCAGGTGCAAGGCTTTATTTTTTTAGTATGTGATAGGGCTGTAAAGCTACCAAACACCTGATTTTAATAAACAATCCCCCATTACATACAAGCATCAGGGCTGACTCTATGACAGGCTCATCCTTGTTCAGAGGGATGGCAATTACCACATAGCTGCAACATTTTAAGTCAATGGTTTCCCGATTGCCAAGGTGTCTGGTAAGCTTAAAGCACATGAGCCCCAAGGCTGCTTGCTTCGCTTGAAAAGAAGAGTGGCGCCTTGTATTGCCACTGTTTATACAGATATGGTAATTAAAAATTGCACTGTAACGCATTCGATAATAGTCTTATTGTCCCCATGAATTGAGCCGCTCCAGTTAAACATGATATCACAGATAAATAATCATCTGCATTTATACTTTTTTTTTTTTTTTTAAACTTTTTTTTCTGGCTGTATATGAACTCTGGGCTTTTTACTGTAGATATTTCCAGCACATCTCAGAGCAAACACCCTTCTGCTAAACCAAAAGCTTATTCCATGTTGCCGTGGAGCACGCTCTCCAATGCCTAAGCAAGCACTGCGCTGACATCGAACCCAGACTCAAGAGTAACACATGAGGATAACCTCTAGCTGATAAAAATGGCAAGACTTTCCACACATTTCTCAGTAACGTGGCAGCACGCACAGATACCATTCCACAGGTGTGCTTAGCACAGAGCTGTTTACATTAAATACAACTGAAAGGCATTAGCAGGGCTGGCTGACAGTGCTGGAGCAGCGGTCACGGGAAACCAGTAAAGCGCATTTCTTAAATGTTTAGAGCCTKAATGAAAAGCAGCAACGAGGAAACACCACAGCTATAAAAGAAGCAAGATTACAGGCTAGCCACCACGTTGTACAACATCCCATCTTGTGGCAGGTAACCTAGGGGTATGATAGAAAGCCCTGTCAGCCTTCCAGCATCGGGCAGGCCTGTGGAAGTCAGACAACTCCACTTTCCTCGCCCCTCAACGCGGCGAGCAGGTGGGGGCTGCCGAGCGCACACCCGAACCAGCTCAGGGCTCACCTACCTGCTTCAGGAGGAACTTATCCTCGGCGTTGATCTTGAGGGAGACAGCCAGGTGGATGGCGGARAGCACCACCCCGCTGATGACCGCGGCCCTCATCCGCACCGGCAGCAGCGTGTAGATGCTGTAGATAAAGAAGACGGTCCACCAGATGCCCTCCGAGGCRCTCCTGGGCCACACCAGCAGAACCCCTACCACTTGCACTGCTAGGATCACCAGGATGACAGAGTAGCACGCCAACCACATATGGTCCTGGTGGAAGTCGTTGCGGTTGCACACCATGCACAGCACCACCATCAGCAGGATGGCCAGAGAGAGCACCACGACATAGGATACCTCATAGTGGCCGTGCGCGGCATGGAAGATCAGCATGACCACGCAGACCAGCACCAGCACGGCCATGAGCATGGTGAGGCTGCTCTGGTTGAGCCGGAAGAAGTAGCGCTGATAGAGGCGCTCCAGTTTCTCCGACTGGAACTTCTTGGACCTGAAGATTTGCAGCAGGCTGCTGCAACAGCTGCCCATGGAGAAGGCCGCCTCGGAGTCCCCGTCGTCCCCGTCCTCCTCCTCCAGCTCCTCAATCTTGGCCTTGATGCGTCTCTCCTCCAGCCCCAGCTCCACGGACCGGGGCCGTACCTCCCCCTGCTCCTCCAGCTGCCGGGGGCTGGCATTGTTGGGGGCAGCGGGGGAATCACCGCCGGGCGGGTGGCGAGACCGGTGACGTCGGCTGTCGTCACCGTGCTCCTGCCAGGCAGATTTGGACCTAAAGCTCATCATCCTGCAGCTGCTCTCCCCACGGCTCCGGCTCGCCTGGGGCTCGTAGTCTTCCTCACTCCTCCACCTGCTCGACATGCGGGAGGCCTTCTTGCCGGAGGACCTGTTGGGAGGCGGTGGGTAGGAGTAGCCATTGGCCCGGGCCTCCGCTTCGCCCCAGGCCGAGCGGTGCTGCTCGGTGCCTGCCCAGGGCGCAGGGCCGCCGAAGCCCGGGGGGCTGACGCTGTTGGACCGGGACATGCCCTGAGGGAAGGGGCAGTGGGCGAGGGGACAACCGTCGTCGGGCAGGCACAGARGGCTCCTCCGCCCCAGGGGACAAGCAGGTGGGAGAAAACCCCAAACGACAGCAGGGAGAGGGGAAAAAAAAAAAAAAAAAAAAAAAAAGTCAAAACCCGCAAACGCCCCCAAACTCTCTGGAGCGGCCGGGCGTCCCCCAGAGCCGGGGTCTCCCCGGCAGGGCCCTCAGGGCAGCGCGGCGGTGGCAGCCGCCATCGCYGGCCCCGGTGCTTCGACACCCCCGAGCGAGCTCGGCACCGTCGGGGCCGGGACGCCCCCACCTCACGACAGCTCGCCCTCAGCCGAGCCGCGGCGGCCGCAGGGGCTCTGGGCGCCGCGGGGGAGCCGCATCGCAGCGCGCCGCGCCGGCCCGGCACCCGCTCCTCGGGGCCGGGCGCGGGGCCGGCGGGCGGCGGCACCGGCCGCCCCGCGGGGAGGCTGGCGGCTTCGCCGCGGGCCGGCCGGCGGGGAGGGAAGGGAGGCTCAGGCTCGTAGGGCCGCGGCAGCCGGCAGCGGGAGCATCCCCTGCCGGGGGGGCCCTGGGCGCGGCGGGGGGGCTGCCCGGGGCAGGCCGGGCTGCGGCGGCGGCGCCCCTGCCTCGCCTCGCCTCCCAGCGGCGGCGGCGGCGCCCCGGCGGCAAGGCAGAGCCGGCGGCAGCCGCACTGCTCATGCACACGGCCGCCGCCGCTCCCGCTACGCCGCGGTGCCTTCGGGCGGCGGGAGCGCCTCTTCCACGGGCACCGGGGAAAGGGAGAAACGATCAAATCTGAAGGGAAAGGAAAAAAAAGAAAAAAGGGCGGGGGCTCGGCGCTCCCTCCCCCGCGCTGTCAGAGGGACGGAGCAGCGGCGGCGCGGGGCTACGGGCGGCAGCGGCCCCGCGCGCGCCTCTGTCAGGGACGGCGGCGGCGTCCCGCCCCGGCCCCGCGCCTCTTTGTACTCCCCATTCAACCGGGCGCCGGCCGCGCCGGCCCACGCCACCGCCCCCCGCCGGCCCCCATTGGCGCGCCCCCCGCCGCCGCCCACCGCCATTGGTCACCGCCGCCAGCCGGCCCGCCAATGCGCGCGGCCGAGGGGCGGGCCACCGCGGAGCGGCCGTTAACTCCTTCGGCGCTCCGCGCGCCGCGGCGGCCGTTGGCGCCTCCCGAGGGCGCTCCCTGAGGCGCGGCCCCGGCGGCTTCGCTGGGGGATAGCCCCTACTGCCGGTCCCACCCGCCAGCGAGCGGCTGGGGTTTGCCAGTCCCCGCCATAACGGGAGGTAAACGGGGTATCTCCGTGTTCCGCTTCATCGTCGAGGCTGTGGGCTCTTGTGTGGTAGCTTTCCCTGGAGGAAGGGGGGGAAAGGGGAACTGCCTCCTGCCCAAGATGAGAGAAACGTTGACACCAAGCACCGGTGGCCAAAMCACTGGTGAGCAGAGGAAGGTAAAGCCCCAAAGAAACCTGTCCCAAACTCGGTACCTGTTACTGGACCTACTACTAACACAGCAATTAAGGCTAAAATACAAATACAAGCTTTTGGGGTTTTGGGTTTTTTTTGTTGTTTTGGTTTTTTGGTTTTTTTTTTTTTTTTTTTCAACCACCTAAACTACAGCCAGTGTTTTCATCTGACAGTGTTGTGACACGGTCTTACTGGAGGGTATATTCTCTAACCTGGTTAGCCAGGGCGGTCGGGGGGCACGAGGAGGATACCACACAAGTTCCCAACCAGACTCTTCTACAATGTTCTTTCAGGTGACCCACTCTTTCTGCATGTGAGTTAGCCAATTAACGATTTACAATGTCTTGAAGGTAAGTATCATGTACTAAGAATAATATTATCRATTGATGTTCTGTATCATGTTTTATTAAAAACAAACTGTCAAATCAGATAACTGCTTAGCTTAAGTCGCTGATAATTGTCTAGATGTTTGTCCAAACATCAAAAATCCCTGCTCACAAGTAGCCCTTAGTAGTAGTAGTGCTGAAGCTGTGGTTATCAAGGGACAGAGATAAGGCTAGGTTTGTGGAGAGGTAGCATTGGTGGATACAGTTGGAAAAAACAGATAACCTTCCAAACACAAGCCCTTCATGAGTCCTTTACACTTGCAAGTAACTCCACAAACTACAGCAATTTAGGCCTTCCTGCATTTCAGTGAAGGTTTGTAAAATCATGCTGAATTTTCAGCAGCTGCTTCCACAGAGCATCTTTTACTTACCAGGAATACACAGATAAAAGTTTTTCACTAAAAAAAATGCATGCAGCTATTACAGTGGTGCTCACTTATGTGGCATTTTCCTGCCAGATGCTACATACTGCAGCTGATCAAGATTGCATTCACAGTTCCCTTTGCACGAGGAGACATTTTTATATATAAATACTACTGTCTTTCAGATGGAATTTATCTTTTCTTGGGATATTATACAACACTGTCACTATCCATACACTAGAGTAGAACAAAACTCAAGAATTCTGTGGTTGGTTACTCTGGCTGCACAGTGCCTGAACTCTAGGGATAAAGACAGTGAAATGATTCTTCAGTGAGTCGTAAATTGGGACAGGTCTTTTTGTTTTGTACACAAAGTCCCATTTTGGAGTTCTCTCAAAGGCAGCAGAAAAAATCTTACTTTTTCACAAAAATGTGCAACTGTAAAACCAAGTAAAGGGAGAAAGATGATCCACAGCAACTTAATGTTTAAAATTAATTCTGCTTGACAGAAAATGACTAAATAGGTATGTATAAGAACYAGGCACATTCCAGATCCAACATCGACATCATGCTACATTTAGTTCTGGATATCAACAAAGCGTTGCTCAGGTAATGGGCCAAATAATTCTTATGTTTCACCACTGGGACTAAGTCAGGTCTTATTTAGCTTTTGCATCATGATAGCCTCTGGAAGCCTGAATCCAAGGCAGGATTCCACTGTACAGTAAGCTACAGCCCCTCCTCCAGAAAGTTTCTGTATACAGATACCAGAAACCAGTAGTTTCAATTCTAGAGTATCATTCATGTCATTTTGTTTGACATATGAATAGTTTCACTTTTTTCTAGTGTTACAATAATTGATGCTAAAGCTGAAGACATCAAAGTTGTTTTTTTAAAAAAAATCCTTAGCCAGAGGGGAAAAACCCTTTGTCCTCACTAGAGAAGAAAACAAATATTCAACTAAAAKTTAGTAACTTTAAAAACAGGTAGGTAAATATCACGTGGTGAGTTTAAAGAAAGGTAAAAGAGCAGTTAGAAAAGATYCTGCAAGAAATCTGTAACTTGTGAAAACAATAAGGATGCTGTATTAGAAGCAAAGAGTAGTGCCAAATAATCGTGCACTTCATGAAATGAGGACAATATAGGGCTATGACAAGATTTAAGATTCCACACGGATACTAAAAATCTTAAAACTAATGCCTTCTTTTAGGTGATCATATTACTGGATCTCGTATCTCAGAACTGTAGTAGAAGAAAGGTAACTAGTAGGATATTGTAATATTAAGGATACAGATTATAATATGGGCAGCTTACCTACAGCTTTTGTTCTAACATGCAGTTTCTTCAAGCCCCAGCTCTTGTTTCTAATTCAGGAACCTGATTATAAATGGCAGATAAGGAACTATGTTTGTCTTACCCGAAAGAGTTATGTGAGAATGCAAAACAATAGCATATCCTGGGTGGCTGTAAAGTCAATTAAAAATGTCTAACATTTATTATAAGAACATTCAGGCAATTATTCTCTGTTAATAAATTATACATAGATAGCAGTTACCCTTTCCGTTCATAACTTAATCCAGTCAATTTCTGAAGAATGACTGTAAAAGTGAGGAGCTTCTCTATCTCAGTCCCAACACGGCTATTTACAAACTATGACCTTAGTCAATACAAGTATTCTTTATATTCTAATCTGTAAAATGAGAATATTTCCTTGCTCCATTCCTACAGATCAACAAACACAAATATTAWAAGACTATGTAGTACCAAAACAGAAAAACTGACTACTCCTTGTCCAGAAAGGCTAATGCTCCACCTGCCACGCTAGCCTAACCTTCTGTCATGGTTTAACCCCAGCCAGCAACTAAGCCCCACACAGCTGCTTGCTCGCTCCCCCCTGGTGGGATGGGGGAGAGAATTGGAAGGGTAAAAGTGAGAAAGCTGGTGGGTTGAGGTAAAGACAGTTTAATAGGTAAAGCAAAAGCCGCGCACGCAAGCAAAGCAAACCACGGAATTCATTCACTACTTCCCATCTGCAGGCAGGTGTTCAGCCATCTCCAGGAAAGCAGGGCTCCATCATGYGTAATGGTTACTTTGGAGTGACGGCGTTTGTCTTCCCAATGTCCCCCYCTTCCTCCTTCTTCCCCCAGCTTTACTTGCTGAGCATGATGCCATATGGTATGGAATATCCCTTTGGTCAGTTGGGGTCAGCTGTCCCAGCCGTGTCCCCTCCCAGCTTCTTGTGCATCCCCAGCCTACTTGCTGGTGGGGTGGGGTAAGCAGCTGAAAAGGCCTTGRCTCTGTGTAAGCACTGCTCAGCAATAACAAAAACATCTCTATATTATCAACACTGTTTTCAGCACAAATCCAAAACATAGCCCCATACTAGCTCCTGTGAAGAAAATTAACTCTATCCCAGTCAAAACCAGCACACCTTCCCAAATTCTCTTCACCCAATCATAAAAGCTACTCCTTTTTTTTTTTTTTTTTTGGGAGGGGGGGGTGCGGGGGCAAAATTCCATTAGGTACCTTCAATCATAATCAAATTCTGGATTAAAATTGAACCCTGCCTCTTTGGGCTTCTCTCTTTTTCAAAAAGTATTTCTCTAGTTAAAATAATACCTAAATGGAAATAGACACATGGAAGATTTAGAGAACGCTAGCACAAAATTACTAGAATGATATCAACTCCACAAGATCCTTCAGGAAGCTATGAGAGAAACAAGTATAGTCAGAGCGCTAAGTGAAGCACAGATCTAAAGTTCTTCAATACACAAACAGTTCATACAAATTCTGATTTCAGATGTAGCCTCATAAATCTGTATCAAAACTTTATTATTATTACAACAGGTGCAGTAGACAAACATTAGCATTCTTTCTTTGCATTATTTACTTAAAACAGGGAATAACATCTAGATAGTGACCTCAGAACACACGTCACACATTTCATTTTTCATAGCCTTCATGCACTACAAGATTCATGCAAGTATTAAATCCAGAACTCTAAAATATCTATGCTCCCTAAATTAGTGAAGCTTTTATAAAACAGGTTCTTGGTCCTTTCACCGACTATCTTTGCATAGTCCAAAGCAGCCCTCTGAAACCCAGAGCTAATAAAAGAATCCAGCTTGGAGGCATGAAATACTGAAACTGAACAAGCTGCTATTATATATTCTCTTGCTTCCCCCCCACCCCCATAATCTGATGATTCACAAGAAATAGAACCAAAAGTGAGTAGAAAACTGTGAAAACAAAAAACCACAGCCATTTAAAAAAKAAACAAAAAGCCCAACCCAAAACAACCTGTCTCATCACTGACTTTTAGGTTTTTTAGGGGTACATAGAAGCCTAGCAAGACAAGGTGCTTATTGAATCAGGTTTACCAGCTTTTTCACAGCAGCATCCACAACATTTCACCTCAAATGCAGAACTAAAAATATTTGCATTCCTATGCCGTTTAGGACAAGCTAGATCTGGGATGCAGATCTGCAACACGCACATATGCAATACAGGATTGAATCATGAGATTCACTATAACGCAAATAACTTGTGGTTATTCACAGGGATTTCACATAATCCTGACACTAAGAAAAAAGTAGCCAGGGATTCCAGTTCTTCACAAAGATTGTGAACACAGCAGCTCATTTGTTAACTGTAGCCCATATATACCTACTCAGTATTCAGCCTTGCTAGCTCACCTATGGATAACATCAAAGCAATGTTAGCATGACTGAAATATTTGTCCCGAGTGGACTCCTGTAGCCTGTGTGAAGCTCAGCRCAGAACAATTATGCTTTTGGCACATAAGCTATACAGTTTTAAGCTAGTTTATCAAATACCTTTACACAAGCTGTAGTGAGGCTCAGTCTTAAGTTCCACTTACAAAATTATTATACTTATGTGCAGTACAAGCCCAAATAGTTAAGGGGCACGAATAGTTAAGGTCACACGTGCCTAAAATGGAAGTGTGTGATAGGCCTTGGCATTATAGCACTAAGCACACCAGCAACTCATCAACTTCCACTACCAGGAAGCCTAGCCTCAGCACACCTGAAAACAGGGCCCAAAGTCAGGTGGGTTTACCCATCAAATTTACACTGAAAAAAACAGACTGATACTGTCCTAATTATGTAAGGAACCACAAGAGGGTGCATGGAAAAGTGTTACTCTGTGCACAAGACTAGCAAAACCTAGTCTCAAATGTTTTCATCTTATTTTCTGTGTCCATCCCCCTCATTTACTCTGACATGAGATTAGCACATGCTGTAGATGGTCTGGAGCTAAGCACAGACACAAGTTGTAGGAATTTYTCTGAGTCTTCTACCCTTCTTTCAAATCTGGCTAGTACTTTTTAGTGACTGTAGTCCCAGTCAGGAACAGGTAAATGGGACAGAAAAAAATTATTGCCTACCCTGTTCTCATGAGAAAGCCAAGCTTGMATATAAATATACAAAGCCAGACAATTTTTTTTTATTTAAAAGTTATTCTGAATTACACAACTTAAATGGGCAGATAACAATACACTGTACAGTCTGTTTATTAAGAATTCATATAATAGGACTCCAGTGATAGTTTATTATGCAAACAAGTATCGTGTAACTAAAACATGTAACTAACTAAATCATATGATTTTTAACACCAGTGGTACATGGTAGTTTTACCTTTCCACCAGCAATTTATTTCTTCAAAATCTGGCAAGCTATGGCCTGATCTGCAGTCATGTATCACCAGGAACCTGGAGCACACTGGCCCATGAATGCTTATGTCTGCCCCGTGTTTGTATGCACCTGTACGCCTGGAGCAGATTTCCACATATCCTTTGATTTGATACTTTTTGAAGACTAATTCAATTACCTTCAGATTGCACAGTTTACTTCTGGTAGGGCTTTGACAGTATCAACTGTTCAACTTCCAGTCTCACTAAGTAAACTAACCAGCAATGTCCTACTTTCAATTTCACATCCATTTTCTTACTGATGCAAGAAAGCTTCTTCCACTGTTCCAGTTTGCTAACTTCAGAACAGTTAAAGTGCTTTGTTTACTTTATTTAAATTGCACCAGAAAGCTGAGTAAGGAAACACATTTAACACTCAAACCAGTAAGTTTCCCAGAAGTAGTTTACACACAGGAAGAGAGGACTAAAACAGAGCACCTAAGCCAGTGCATCCAGTTCCCCATAATCATACAATAAACACCTGGTGGAGAATGAAAGGGACTTCATGTCATCAGCACACCAGACAAAACATTGCAACACTTCCATTAAGTGCTGTTATTCTGTCTTAAAAAAGAAAACCAACCAAACAAAAGAAAACACCCCTGAAAAACAAACAAACAAACAAACAAACAAACAACACACAACCAACTCCAAAAAACAACTACTGGATACCAAAGGAAAAAAGGAAGGAAGTTCCATGTTTTGTCAATTCCCAAATATTCTTTGGGAAGCACAATGGTAGCTCTGCATCTTCCAGTACCTCTCCACTTCTTCCATCTCATCTTCTTTTTTGACTGTCATTTAGTAGAGAAGACCAGCACTCAGTATCTTTTTCTTATCCAGTAAGTGAAGAGGTTGTATTTTACCTGAAGAAACCTTTAACTAAAAGGCAAACTAATTTCATAAAAGCAACCTAGTGTTCGGCTGACTGGAAGGCCCTCTACTTCCTGTATCTCCTCCACAACTGAATTTTTTTGTAGGCATGCTAGATGCAGAAGAAACAAAGCGCTGACCATTAAATAGATATCAACTTAAAACTAATTTTAAAGAAGATACCTGAAATGCCTATATATATATTTTTTTTGTACAGATTATCACTCACTGTTTTTAGAGTGAGACTAACCCACTGTAGTGCCGAAGAGGCTGAATGTAGATTACACAGCAAATATGATTCTGCGAGTTCAAGTGTTCAAACTAGAAAATGTCAATATTAAAGTTTTTAATGTACACTTGCAGTAAGTGATATTTATATATGGTGACTATAATAATTAACAGTGCCTAAAAGACAGCTACAGATGGTTTGCAGATCATGCACACTGTCTGAAGCAGGAGTCAAAAAGACAGGACAAAATGCAATTCAGTGTTTACAATTCAGCTGACTTAAGCCTCTGCAAAAACTTCCAYCGATGAATTTCCCAATAACAACATCCTCATGTAGTACCAGGTAATGTAAAATTTCTATGTATAAACTATATGGAATTAATTTAATCTACAGAAAGGCAGTTTGTTGTGACACAGCATTTGTGCAAGTGTAACTAGACATGGAAGTGTTTCTAAATTATGCTTTTATAGTGGAATATTGAAATAATATGCATCTACTTAAAACAACAAGAAAAAATAAGATATAATACTGACAGTAACATCTCTTTCCCTAATATTATGGCATTATCAATGTCAGCACATCAAAGAGAAAAACACACCTCTGACAATACTAATGCCCAGCTAATTTGTGAACACATAAAAAGGGCTTTAGGGTCTTTTACATCTGTAAAGTACTATTCTGAAAATCAGTGACCAACAGTATTAAGAGAGTTTTAAATTTCCCATCCACATTTTTAATTCCAAATGCTTCAGGTAGCCTTCAGAAACCACCAYAGCAGCTTTATTAATTCTCCCACTACAATATTAGAGGTCTTCTGACAAGTGTGGACAAGTATTTGTTTAGGAGATAGGAAGCAGAATTTAAAAGCCACTTGATATTGAATGGAAGTTTCAAGCAGTCAGGTGGCTTGAATCAATCAATCCCAACTCTAGAAATGCTCAGTCCATACCAAATGAAACTAAATCACATAGATATTCACACCTTTTTATTTTATACTCGGCACACGAGCACAGATTCTTCCTCAAGTCTTACATCAAGAACTGCCGATGCTTTATTTAAGATGAGCCTTAAATACTATTGTGAAATTAGTTTGCTTACAAACACAGAATCCTTATGCTTTTCAGACATTTTAATGTTATCCTAGGTAACTAAAATTGTTTCCACCCRTACTGTTTTCAAAATGCAAAGAGGAAACACAAATAACCAGTAACAGTTATTCTAAGGCACAAATGGAGCTCAGCACCACTCTTCATGGCATTAACATTTCAAAGAGAAGTTTWTAATTACATAGTAGTGCTAAGTCACAGCTATCATGCGTAGGACATGTGCTGATGCTGGGCATGACAACATTATTTCATCCCCTCTGCAATCAAACAAAAAATCACTGTAGTTGTGCTATCTTATGACAAGCATATGCCTAGAATAATAGCACTCACTCTGCAACTACTACTCAGTTCCTATTAGAGGATTATAACTTGTTATTTATGAGCATTAATGGCATCTAGACACAGTATTTAAATCTCTCTCAGGAAGTGTTAAAAATGCTAAGAACGTTGCCGTGGTAGCAGACATATTATATTTAGTAAATGAACTCCGAAATATTCTGTTGCATTAGTTAAGCATTCCACTATATTTATAACACTCAAACGATTTTGTTTTTTGTAGAAAACCATCACCATCTAGAGTACAGATAACAGGAGAACAAAGAGCTTGCATTCTGTTGAGGATCCTTCAGGAAGTTGTAAGTTTGAATGTTAACATCGTCAGTTAACACATTGTTATGAATACCTCTTTTAAAAGTGAAAAGCAGAGCATTTGTAACAGTATAAAGTTGCTTAAGTCTCTTATTTGAGCTCAAAAGTTATGTATGCCAAAAAATCTTGTAAATTGCAAGGTACATATTATATACAAATGAATAAAAATACAGCCCTAATTCACATTTATAAAGTATCTGCTTTTGTTCCTTAAACAATAACAATACAACATATTTTCTTCAGAATTATTTTATTTGGATTATAGCAATTAGTATCACTGATCAGTAGGCCAAATCCAGGCAGAGAGCACAGAACCAATTTCACAAGGCAACAACATGGACTAGTATTAGCATACAAACCATTTCATTGCATTATCAAGTAGAAATATCTTCCAAACATGCATAAAAGTCTATGCTTAATCTTTCAGAGCTCCAGGTAATACCAGATTCCTAAATATACAAAAAATACATTTAACTTATAATAATCTTAGTGAATCAGACTTATAAAATTACGATTTTATTCTTCACAACATAGAAAAAAATACAAAAATGACTGTATATAGTTTTCAGCCAAATTTCACTGATGTAAATATACATCAAAATTGTATGATTTGATGTATACTCATGAAAATTTTAAGCTGAAAGATAGGCTTTAAGATGACACTGCAGATTGGCCCACACAAATGCCACCCTTTCTACTGATAAATAAAAAAAAAACCCCAACTTTGATAGAAACATCACATTGTGAAAAATTACAATTTACCTGCACTGTAACCTGCATCTTACTGTAATTTACAATATGAACATTTTTACACATCCAGTTGTAAACTATACACTGGTGAGAACCTTGGTCTTTTAGAGGGTAATGACTAACTCAGACAAAGGCGGCATGGTAGAACATAAAGTATTGTCGACTGAATCAGTGCACACAACACAAAGACTACCAAAGCAGAAAACACATCTGCTGCAGAAGTTTGGTGATGCTGATGGAAAACATGCAAGCCAAGTAAACAGTCTGTGGGGGAAAAAACCCCAACTCTCTAGATTTGTGACAAAAAGTACTAATCAAAGCTTCTTTTATAAAGTTCACATAAACCACATTACAATTTCAGTGACAGATGAGGGGAAATTTGTTCTTATTTTATGAGAAGGAAAAAATCCCTATGTGTGACCAAAGTCAGCATTAGGGAAAAACCCAAACAGTATTAGGGCATCGCACTACAGTTCTTACTCAAGATTGCTTTCCAGTGGTTTCCATGGAAGCTAAACTTGAAAAAGCACTGCAAGCTGAAGTGCTGGAGTTCTTGTACATACCAACTGCATGTTCATACTTCAGAATACAATCAACTTTGCTGATAAGATTTCTTACTATCAAAGCAGTTTCTTTTAAAAGGAAAAGTAACTCCATTTTCTTTGAAAAGGCTGTAGTTTATCTGAATTTGTGTGGTAAATTAATATTTTCAATTAAAGTAAATATTCCATAATAAAGCTTATTCAGTAAAGATGTTAGTTGTACAAGCCTTCTCCCTACTGGCAGCTCTCTCTGCTTTTCCATATTGCCAATGCTATCTCATACAGATCTGTACTACATCTTTCTCATCAACAGAGCTATGACTTTGTTTCATACAGGAATATTACATAGCCATTTTTTTCTCCAAATTAGACCAACAAATTTGAAACCAAATCTTTTATTTGGGCACAGAAATCAGATCAAGAAAAGTTCAGGAGCTGAGCATCAACAATATCCAGTAACCTGAGTACATCAGGAAATCAGATCTTTTAGATGACATCCTTCAGAAATACTGACACTAACTCCTTTGATAGCAAATATAAGCAAAAGGAGATGTTTTGTTCAGAGGTGGAAGTTTACACTTTTGAACAATGAGTTCAGTATAATGCAACATTTCTCAGATGACTACAAGAAAGCACCACATAACCTAATATAGAGAAATGAATTGAAGTTGTTGCCTCTTTGAATGCAAAACCACTTTGAGGTTGTATATAGCCGTAGTGTTTTTGATTACAGCCAATAACTGTCTCCAAAATGTTTAAAATAGAAGCAAAGATCATTATTGTCTCTTATCTTCTCCCTGCTTACAATAGTCCTGTTTGTGTTGAACAGGAAAGGTGTTATATGTGTTACTAAGCGCTAGGAAAATTCAGTCAAACTTTTTGATGGAGCCAAAGGAAACTACTGAAGAATGCAAAGGTTTTTTTTAAATATAACTCTGACAAACATAAACCAAAATAATTGTAAATCCAGCTCTCTGCAAGTGCTAGAACAGAGCCTGTGCCCTTAGTACTTACTGGCTGTGTTTAGGGAGAGCTGTGAKGAGTCAAACACAAGTAACTGGGACACAGATATGGGCCATGTCCAGGGGAGGTGCTGGCAGGCACAGCACGAGACTAGTATTGCAGGTACCATGGTAGTGGCCACACCTCATTTATGCACTAAATCATGATGTTACAAGAGGGAAGCCAGAGGAGCCCTTGTGTTGTTGCCTAGTGGCTCTAACTGGGTGAAGAGAGGACTATTCAACTATCAATTCCTAAGAGTGAAGACCATAGCCTACATTTCTTTTGCCTTTGCTTGGATATCTGGTCATTTCTCTGCTCCCTTTGTCCCTTTCATTCCTCCCACAGTTTGTTCATAACCTGGGGCACTGCTCACATAGCATTCTGCCTCCCCACAAGGTTTTCTCGGTTCTTTCATTTTCTGTTTTACTTTCCCAAGGGAAGGCTTAACCTGAGAACCCCGAGAAAGCACCTAGGAAAATTTAACTTTCTATGGTCTTCTGCTCTTTCAAAAGAGCAGACGAGGGAAGGCTTGTCCAATCTGCAAAAGCAGCATGTAACACATGAGATAATCTGCTTTCAAAGAAGGAGCTTATGACTTTGCAACATTTCAGAAGCTGAGTGCCTGGAACTGTCTGCTTGGATGTGCCAGAGTGATACACATTAGTCACTTGAGGAAAGTTAGGTTGAGGAATAAGGCCCTCAAATGATTCCACAGTAGACCAAACAGTCCTCAACACTGAAAGATGATTACCACTGAGATAGTGGACAGTGATTAGAGGTGATAATTTAAAGTAAAAAAGGGAGAACTGCACCTGTTTCTGGGTGACCTGCCTCCTTATATTGTTTAGATTCATTACTGATATCACTGGAAATATTACAATTAGTATTATTTTTTTAAAATATTTAAAAAAGTATCCAGGGATACAGTACTTAGAGGAGTTTTAATGTTTCAGATAAGCATTATARCCTCTGAATTAACATTAGCATTTGAGTAATCAGCTTAAACAACATCTTCAGAGAACACACTCCGGTCAGACACCCTACTGTTTAAATTCCTAAAGAACCACATTCCCTTCATTTCCCCGTAATTGGTTTCCTGTTCTTGTTCCCATCACCTTTTAGATACACACCCTACCTTTCTAAATTCAAACACTTTGCATTGTCCACTGAAGTCTCTGACAAAATCCTAAAGTATTCCAGAGCATATTGTTTGCYTTCACAGCAATACATAGTTTCTGGCATGCAGTCAAGCACTTAAAAAAAGAGGTATCAGTAATATAATCCCAATTCAAGCATTTAGTGGGTACGACTTCATCACTCATACTGCAACCTTCAGGCATTTAGTAATAAATGAAAACCATCTAGCACATCATTTAAGGAAAAGGCTAACTGCCAAGCCATATAAAGTTTAAAAGTTTTCTGAAGCACTGCAAGCTGAAAATTATTTCAATGTTTTACATTGTGGAATTTCAGTGAAATCAGATTTATTGGTTATTCTTGCTAAGTTATTGGTCTTTTACCTCTGACTTATTTTATCCTGGTATATTCTTTATAAATGTGCTGGRTATTGAAAATCTGCAGCATTTTGATGTTTGAAAAGTTCTGAAAAAGAGTTGGAATTACTCCGACTTCTTGTGTTCTTCAGTGTGGGAGAGTACCTTTCGCCTCTGATGTAGCATATGAAAATACAGCTGAGGAAAGACTGAAGAGAAAACAGACTTACGTAAATAAACTATGAAGTGAGGCTTACATGTCAATGTAAGATGCACAGTCACATGCTCAAGGTCACCAACTCTCTATTAAAATAAAACATGCTTATCTGCTTTCCACTCAAGTCATCTATTGCCTTTTGTTCTTTAAAGAGAATAAGTGATATTGTCCTTAGGCTTCAGGTACTATTTATTTTTTGCTAGAGCAATCACATTTTTAATTAAGTGCAAAATGCCTTACTTAACTGTGCACATACAAGCAGGATGACAAAAGTTTCCTGAACTGCACACACACAATAGAAAGAAAATACACTGCAAGGAGGAAAAAGTCCTTCTGAAAGAATGAAATTTCCAGATTTGTTTAATTTCTTATGATTCTAGTGTCACTTTTTCAGGATCTAAGGAACTTTATACAAACTGGTGCCTCTTTCATCTCTTCTCTCTTTATCCTCCATGCAAAGCTTTTTCTCTTCCTATTTCTAAGACTACATTACACAGTATGTTTGCAGAACAACAAAGTAGAGGATGGAAAATATACATACATATATAAACAGCAAAAGTTAAAATTGCCATGAGACACTAAACCTTTGTGAACCATAAGAAAATTAAATAAGGTCAGCATCAGCCTAAATTATATCAGTTACACCGGCAAAGTGTTCATCATAAACATCGGCCAAAGTCTATTTAATTTGTGTACTAAAGTTTTTTTTCAGGTCAACGTTTTTTTCTTTTGGCTTTCTTTACCCTGTATTTCATTTCCTGGTTGTTTCTCCCCTCTCCTTATTCACTCCACCAGTGTTAAGGAGTGAATACAGCTGTCCAGAGATGTAACAGAATACAGAGCCACATGGTTTCTCCATTAGAAGTCTAAGTAATGGGGATCCATTATATGCAAAGAATTTAATGACATCTTCTCTAGCAAGATGTCAATTTTGACAGACAAGTACTAAATTAGAGATTTAAAGTGAGGTAAATGGTAAGATGCAACCATCAAGAATGTAAAAACTCAATTTTTAGCAACAGTTTTCGAAGCTTGCTTTCCTTGTGATATTAACTCCCAAAATTTCCAGGATCTTCAGTGGGTTCAGAACACGTAACTCCTGCATAGGTAGCTCTTATGAATGAACAACCGAACTAYGGTGCAATCAATGACTGCAATGAACATTGCTTTTCTTGTATCTCAGGAATACCTTCATGTGAAAAGGCACCTAAGACTGCTTGAGTCCAAGCAGTTGGTTTTCAGAGTTAATGTACCAATTCACAATAACAATTAAAAAAATAATTAAAAAAAATTTTAAAAGACTGCATTCAAGTTACACATCCAGCAAATGATAACAGATGACAGAAAATACCTCATTTAAGAGACAGCAATTTTAATGGAGAAAGCAGGCTAAAATTGTTACTTGGCTTCAACGTGGGTTCTCTCCCACATAGCCTGTCAACTGTGATCTAGCTACTGCGCAAGAAGTAATTATCACTCGTGGTTATTTTGACTGAAACAAAAGATATTATTCTGGCTGCTTGGAGTTAGTAACATCACCATTTTTGGAGGAGGGGGACAAGGAGAAACAAATGCATGAAAAGTGGGTTGTTTTTTTTTTAAGAACAGCTGGAAAAACTTATGAACCTTGATGTCAAAATTACAAGATGGTTCACTGAAAGTGTAAGTGCTTGTCATAGAGACAGCCACACTACTGAAATTTAAATCTTTGAACATGGTTTATCATTCTGCACAAACAAGAAGGTTCATATAAAGACAGCTGCAGAGACAGCTAACAGCAGCAACATCATCACTACATTATTGTGCACATTAGACTTTATTTGCACATTTAAATTTGGTAAAGGCTTTCGTGTTCCTATTCCCCATTTCAAAGCAGCAAAGCCAAATCTTCATTCCATCTTTAGAAACATCATCCAGAGATTATGTCAATTCAAGTTAATTCAACAGAAATGGTTCTCCACCCACTAATGCAAAAGCAATGTTCTTATTCCTGATAAAGACCTAAATTCTTAGAAGCTGTTTTGAATTTGTTCTCAAATTTGTTCTCTAAAACTCTGTAAGGGGGGGGGGGGGGGGGGAGGGAAATGAAGATGTCAACATTTGCCAAGAAGTACCAAAGTTATTAAATACTCCAAGTGTAAGAGAAAAAACATGTATGAGTGTTTTGCAGGTGTTGGTAGAAAGCAATCCCTGCAGTTTTAACTCTGACTTTTTTCTTTAGATAATTGTCAAAATTAATTTTGCAAAATTAGTTAGTTATATGTATGTTAATCCCACAATTATTAGCTTTTCCTGTTACAGCTTTTAATRTTTAAAAAAAAAAMCTAACAAACTCATACTTACTTGGAATGTAAGAGATCATAACCAGGATCAGGAATGTATAGTAGTCAAAAGAAAAATTGTACTTGTTAGGTAAACTAATGGAATACAAGCCAGACTGCCTGACGAAAGGTAATGCAGCATATATTGTGAGTAATTCGCCTGAGACTCCCATTGGATACAATACTATAAACAAAGTGTACCTAGAACAAAACATTCACRGAAAGGATTAAAAGTTACGACAAACTCTGACAAAGTATTTGTTAAATGCTATTATGGATATTCAAATTTTAAATTATCAACTCAGTATTTATTTCCCTTAGCTCTTATTTCATTAGAGCATGGCAAAGTGTGAACATTATTGCAAGATAAGTATTCAAATCAGTCATCAGTTTGAATTATTTAAAGATTACCTCTGAGAATCTGAAAACTATCTTTAAAACTATTCTCCCCCACCCCCACACACTTTGTTACTTTGATTTCTGAACTCTTTGGTGGAGGTCATTATATTAATTAAAATGGGGTCAAACAGTTGATATTAATCAATGAGCTTACGGACCGTTTCAAGTACAACCCTTGGATTCAAGGGTTACTGTTAACTGTTACTTACTGTTACATGTCAGTTTCTGATAAACACAATCACTTTGTAAATGGGACTGAGTTCTGACAAACTACTCTTTCAGCTTACAATGTAATAGATTTTTTTTAACCCAGAAATCTGCTGGAAAGAAGCTAGGAAGTCACGTTCACAAACAGGGTAACTACCTCAAGGTAGAATCTAATTTTTTGTACTGCAACTATTTTACCCCTGTCAAATCAATGCTTTAAGGCTATGATTTCTATTATGCCACCTACCTGGCCCATTTGATGAGGTAAGGGAGATGGTTTAACAAGCTAAACGTATAAAAAGAATAACGGATTATCTCAGTGATTGTCCAGGCCACAACAAACAACAGGACACTATCTTCAGCTTGTACCTGTAAGAAAGAAAAAATGTTCAATGTGAATTCAAGCATTACTAATTACTCACCAGACTCAAGAAAACCCCAAAGAAATCAATTCCCATGGGTTGCTTTACTGCATCATTTTAGAGAACAGACTCCAAGAATAAGCTTAAAAGCAACATTCGTAACAACAGTAAAAAACCCTTCTTCTCATACTCCGTATTTTTCTAGATGCTCAAGAACAGCTCTGCTTGGTGATTAGATAGCTTAAGATCTCCCATGCTATGCAAGGTAAATTAGTACTAGAAATCCCTGAAATGCTGAGAACAACTCRTAACTCTTCCCATTCCTATACAGTACCAGCTTCTATTTCAGTCCTATGATTCCTTCCTAGTGCAGCAAGCAGAAAGGATGCTAACACGTTAGTCTAACACTTGATATCTAGTTTAGACTTTATATTCTGATTCTAGTCCGTGCTACTTCTGAGTAGAAGCGCTGTTTTCCTCTCTCTACAGATGCGAAACTGGGTCCTAATTTTGAGCAGCAGCAAAACAGCTAACACCAGGACATAATCTGGGAGGAGAGAAGCAGCTCAGATGGTCCCACCTCAGGTAATCTTGACAACTGCCCGCTTCACTGTTCCTTGCTCCTTTTTCTGCTTATTGTATCCAGCATAGTTCCTCTGATGTTACACTCAAGGCATTATTATGTTTCACTGCTTTACACCTCCTACAGCTTTTACTTCAGACACGCATCACTGAACCAGCTTTTACTCCCTTCATATTTTTAAGGTTAATCGTCAAAAGCATGTATTTTGAAATAACTCACTAGATTTATTAGATTTGGGAGCATAATTATGAGGTTTAAGTTTCAGATAGAGTAACACTGATGAAGAAGTATATGGGGTCACATACCCACACTACAAACTCTTGAGAGACCAAACATGATTTTTATGTAGCCCTCCCCCTCCTGCAACAGAATTCTCAGCTCTATGAGTAGCTTGAGCCCAAACTCAGTGGACCATGGGAACAAAAAGAGCTCAACCACAGGGCCTGCATTTTCTTTTTTCCTTCAACTCTTGAAAAAAGGGAAAAGGAARTCAGTAGGTGTGGGTGGTACACTCTATTCATCTTGGGCAAAGTACATGTACAAACGAAAAAAGGAACAAGAAAATATATGGGCAATCGGAAACCTTTTAATAGGAGGGGCCTGATCATATATTTGCATGTAAAAATGCTAATGAGGATTATCCATAAAAAGCTTTCTGTTACAGACTACAAAACCYAGAAAGATTTATACAGAAGTCTTGGGATATCCTGGAATGTGGAGCTRCTGTTAATCTATATTCTGTTGCGTATAGCATTTCAAGTCACTTTCACTGCATTTTACAGCAAATGCACCTTGTCTTTTTTCCACATGAAACAYTGATAATTTGTTTATATATTAATTTCCCTTATATCATCATAAAAGAACAAAATTTAAAACTTATYTGAAGATTTTCAGAGAAGAGATGAAATCTTATTTTTACATTGCTACTGGATCCTAATCTTGTTTGGGGTCTGCTTTATAAGCAAGACTTAGTTCTCAACCTGGAAAAGTTAACAGCACTTCACAGATGATGCTGTTCTCAAGGAGCAACATGCTTCACAAGCACTCCAGAGCTGCATCTTCTGGTCAAATCAGGAGTAGCAGCTTAGTGAGTTATCTAAACCTATGCGTCGCAGACTTCAACCTGTACTTTGAAATTCCACTTCTCTCTCTAACAATGGAAGGCAGTAAAACCAACAAACACAAATTTGTAGCTTGAACTAGCACCCAAGGACATGAGCAAGGACAAGAAACTGTGAAGCTAACACTGAATGATACACATAGAAGTAGAAAATCTGGCAGTTACAGTTCAGTTCTATCATAGGACTTCCATAACACTGCCTTCTCAGGTCTAGTCTTTCCCATCTACTTTAATATTAGAACTGTGGTTAGAAGTTATTAAAACAGTTCACACCATTATAAAACACACACACAACCCTGTTAAGGTCACTTAACAAAGAATCACTGATTGTACCTTCATAGCTTGTGTCCCTATTTAAGGAAGAAAGAATACTGGAAATTGGTGGTAGTTTTCATACAAAAGTGACCTATACAATTTTCAAATAGTTCCATTCTGTGCAGTAAGGAACAGAAGACTACTGTGCATTTTATCATCATATTTTAACTACATTCCACAGCTCATCATTAAGAAGTATTGTTCTTGCACACTAACAGATCCGTCTGAAGTCTGTCACTATTAGAACATCTCTTTGGGGACCGACAATTTTTCAATACTTCAAATAAAGACATCTGAGATGCACATTATCAAACCCCTGGGAACTGATTTACAAAACAGTCTCTCAAGAGTCTTATTCATTTAGGCACTGCTAATGCTGCATTTGTATCGTTCCTCTTCCAAGCTGAGGATAAGGGGGATAGTACAGCCAATAAACAGTAGACCCTTAATAAACCACTAAGCCCAATAGTRCCCTGAATTATTCTACTTTTTCATGCCAGTCTTTGAAGGAGGTGTTAAACAAAGTCAAAGCACATTTTACACTTTATTTACAACTTATTTGTCCAACTGCCTTAATAAGGGTCAATCATACCCTGGGCATAATTTTTTTGCATGCGTTCCAAACCAATTTATCATCAAGGAGTGTCCTGAATATATTTTAGCTTATCTTCAATACTATGAATAGCAGACAACGTTTGTTAAAATGTAAGAGAATCCATAGCCTTTTAAGATGCAAAGATGAGAATTGGGAATTGACAAAATAAAGCCTGAGAGGTTTTTACTGTTCTCCTTACGCATGAAAAGGAAAATTCTATAGATTTCTCCACGTTAAGAGTAACAGTTTGACAAATTATTTGCAGAAAATTTCAGCTGAACACATATTTAAGCAATCCAGTGCAGAAGAGTAAAACCAGCAGCAACTGTAATGATGAAACAGCACGACTCCCTCCAGAGCGTTGGTTCTCTGGTATATCAACTAAAAAAAACAAAAAAGAAAAAAAAGAAAAAGAAAAAAAGAGGAAGCTTCACAGTAGGCACAAAGGGCCTGACACACATTTGTGTTATACAGTATTACTCAAAGTTTACATAGATGTAAAGCAGTGATGAATCAGGCTTTTCAACTGCACTCACCCATTTAGAGTTCTGAACTTTCCAGCGTGGACTTCGTTTACTACAACTTAGTCTTAAATATCATAAATTAAGATGCTCTTCCCTCTTTAAGTATGCTTTACTACTGATTGAAGATGTCAATTCACAACTGCAGATACTGGAGTCTCAATTACCAGCTCAATATGCTGTACATGTCTTCACACCACCCCTTTTGACTGACTGTTCTAGAAAGGTTCCTCTAAATATATACTATACTTATCTGCAACTTACCTGTAACTGCACCCAACTGGCTAAGCACGAAATCACTGCTGACACCATTTTTTAGTTACCCACCAGAACTGGGTGTGGAATTATCTATCAGAACGGAACTCTATGAAGGCCTGCCATGATGTCACCAGATACTCTCATTGTTCACACTAATTCAAAAAGACAACTTTGAACTGAAGCGCACCTTCTGTTCTCCTATGCCTACTTTCTTCTAGCCCTTCACACCAGTCTGCCCATTCTCTTCCGTCCTTTGCTTGAGAAACAGTAGAATTCGCCAAACCGATTCCTTTCCGATGTAATGACAAAACAATTGCAAGTACTGTATTACATGCCAGGCCCTCCTCCACTAAGCTAACAGCTGCTCATGTGGTGGCGGTAAGGGGAATCTCATTGCTACCCAAAGAAGTTTGCAGTGCTTTAACATTTGCCATGCTTTAACATTTATTATAAATACTTTCATATTGAATTTAACAACACATCAGCACTAAATTCAACAAAAAGCACAAACATGTTAGTGGCAAGAAGCATGCTTTAAATCACATCACATATCTAGAAGTGTATTCTGACAGAAAGGAGGGATGCAATACAGATGTTTCTTCTTTTAACTATATTATATATGAAAACAGTCTGGAAAAGCAAGATACTGAACAAGTCTCACTCAAAAAGTTAAAGAGGAAAACTGCATTTTATTTTACAAGAACCTCATCATGCAACTGCATAGCTTACAAGTTCCATAAAGCTGTGTGAGAATTTAATCCTGGACTTCACCATGGAGGTCACTTGTGCAGACAGCCCTTTAGAAAAAGTAGAACACTCGTGACACTTTCAATACATCTCCCCAGGTGAGACTGCATGCTCTCTGGTTGGGGGGAAGGGGAGCAGTCAGAATACAGGCTCTTAATTTGATTTATTTGCTCTAAGTCACAGGTGAAAAACTCATCACAGGATTCCTCATCCTTACCATTCTTATGCCCACTTTCTAAGACATTAAAAAAAAGTAACACATAATACAGTCTCTCGCAAGACTTTAACCAAAAGACCACACAAATGTGAGGAAAAAAATGCATGTAACATTGTTGAAAGAGTCCTTGTTAAAAAAAAAATAATCCTTGTTAAAAACTGAATGTTAGGCTGAACTTGTTGCTCACATTTTCTCCCATTTTGCTGGTTTTCTCTGGTGAGAATGTGGGCATAAGTTTCAAAAAACCTAACCCACAGTCATTTTACAGACTTCCCTTTGATGTCTAACAGACAACCCATGGTATAATTCTAATCCATGCAATCCAATCTTTAACATTTGGGTTACTTCAAAACCAAGAGGCAATTCATAAAAACAGATTATTGCTGTTCTTTATGAAGCACCGGGTACCCCAACATTATACAGGTAACAAGCTCAACTACAGGCATATTTCTTTCAAAATATTTTATACATGTATCTAAAATCGAATGTCTTGGGATTATGGCTTTTTTTTGTTCACAATCTAGTATTTATCTCCAGTGAATTAACAGAGACTGGAATACATTTATTTGCACCAAAAGTGAAATCCATACAGAAGATAAGTATTTACAAGATTTTGAGTTTATTGAGAAAAATAACATTCCTCCACTTTAAATAGCATGAAACTAAGGCTCCACATGAACAAGCATCATAATATCAGAAAGGGCTGTTAATGATTAGGAACTACAGTGACATGTTACCCTATATGTGGATGGACACTCTGATAACAGGTTTGGAGGAAGGAAGAGAAAGCAGATTCCCTGAAGACTTGGTGATGAGACAAGCTCCTTAAGACATTCTCCATGTCAAGTCACAAAAGATCTTATGCATATAATGACACTAGATGACCATCACTTATTTCAGGCAGCCATGCTGACACTGGCATCAAGACTAATTTCTTTCTTTAATGAGAAGAAAACCAGTAAGATTGGTTGGCTAAAGTAACAGCACAGATGCAGCATAACTGGGCTACTGCAAGGTATTTAGATGACATGAAAGAGTCAGTCAGCATGATCTGTATCAATTAAAGCATGTTTAGATTTTAAAATAACTGTCAGGAATAATTTTCAAATAAGATTGCTTCCAAAATATTCTGCAGAGATTTGTATAAAGTACAGCAATATTTGGTGTGGTAAGCAATGAGAAAAAAACATGCAGGCCCCAAAACCCACCTACGCTTGAATGTAAGAAAAATAAATGAAGGACAGAGGGAAGATTATCCTGGAAAGTGATAATGGAGAACATCCAGGCACTGCTGTGCACAAACAGTTGAGAGGGAGCTTCCACATGCCATGGTRAAGAAAGCAAATTGTGTATGAAAGAGGGGGCAGTGAGGAGATTTTGCTATTAATTATGGCACTAGTGAGATCAATACTAGAACGCTGTCCCAAATTCTGGGTTCCATATTACACACTGGAACCTCTAACTTTCAGTAAGGACTGCAAAATCTATTCAGAAGCTAGATGTCTTACAGTGAGAGAATCAGACCTCAGTCTATTTGATTGTCAAGAAAAGATGACGTCAGATTTATTTTTATTTCTTTTGACCCACAGAAATTCACATAAACAATTTCACGTTGGGATACAAACAGAAGTCATTTTAAGGAAAATAAGACAGCGATCAACACTTGCTTTTCACCATGGGTCATTAGTTTTTCTATCTATTTTGTAGCTTAACTTACCTCTTTTACACTATGTGTTACTGCCCACGTCAGGAAAACCCTTGACATCACTTGGAAAGCAGTCAGAACAACAGAAGAGGGAACAATGCCTGGAAGATATTTTGCAATTAGTAAATATTCCTGACTATCAGGGTGGGAGGTGGGGTGGGGAAATAAAACACAGCTAAGCCAAAGTCCAGTTATTTGAAATTTTTGGAAGGAAAGCATTTAATTTTTTTAATTTGAGAGTATGAAGTCTGTCCTGTGATGTGTTTATACAGCCTAATGCAGTGTAATCCCCTGACACGACTTTGTACATCAAAATGCAAATAGAAGTAATCGGTCTTGTTGCAGTCATAGCACACTCCTTAATACACAAACCAGCTGAATAAGATGAGATAACTTCAATCAAATAGCTTTTGGGATACAGTCTTTCAAATAAACCTTGTTTGATTAAAATATCCAAGATACTCTTCATTACTGTGATTTAAAAAGTAAAAACAATAAAGATGTTTTGCACAGTATATCCCAAAAAACAGCAAGCAAAAAGTATAACTACTTTGAAGAAACACTGATCTAACCCGTATTCTGATAGATACAAAGTTTATAATTCCTTCCTGGGAATACAACTTTTTAAAAAAACAAAACAAAACCCAAGGAATAGCTGATGCATTGGTAGGTACAGAAACAATTTAAAGATTTTTCTCAAGGAAGCAGATTTCACCGGTTCTTCTATGCAAGTTCTGAGGTGCTGATTAAACTGCCACTAAAAGGATCCTACACACCCAGGTCTGACAGAGCAGGAATAGTTTTAGACTGCAAGATTACACAAAATTTCTAAACTTCACAGCACAAAGTTTTATTTTCTTCCAATACCATGATGAAGACAAATGCAAGAGCAGTTGCAGCTCCTAATACACAGTAAAAAGTGCTTCTAAAACTAATGCAAATCACAGCAAGCAACTCAACAGCCTCAGGAAGATGTAAAGACCAAATAAGAAAGTGGAAGAGGAAGAAAGAATAAGAAAAGCCAAAAGCAAGTTTCAGTAGAATTATTTTCAGTCACACAGTCATTATGTTAGTCGTCTTTCAGAGTAAAAAGAGGGAAAAATCCTACAAACACAGTTCTCTTCAGTTTTATCATGTATTGTTCATAATCTAATTTCTGTTGTAAAACCTCAAGGCAGACTTTCTGTTACTCAGACAACACAAAAAGGGGTGCTATAAAAGCCCACAATCTCTACTCATTAAAGGCTCACTCTTATGATATAACAGACCTTTTCTTTTATACAATTTAGATCATCCCCTCCTAAGCAAGATAAACTAATGTTCTTGCAAAGAAATCTATAAATAAGCCAAGACGACTGTGTAGGAACCATCCAAGATTATCTCACAAGTAAGACAAACAAGGTTTTTCATTACAGCCAAGACAATGCCAATCTATGCCAAAAGCAGGAGATCAAAATAAGCGACTCACCAGCTCCAATTTATGTCAAGTTTACTTGCCTCTAATTATTTACTCATTGCACTGAAAAGGTACCTGACAGACAATTTTAAACTTGGTATTTTTAAAAACATCTGTCACCACTTACCCAACACTGCACGTGCTAGAGAGGTACTTGACAGGGGTCTCAGGTCCAGAACCAAGCAGCAAGTAAGCCATTCCCAGACCTCTTCCAGACCCTGGACTAAGCCTCCCACCTCCAGCAGGAAATCCTCCAACTCCCAACCAGTGCTTCCTCTCTCCCAGAGAGTTCCCCACTGAGCACAGGCTGTATGCATAGCTTACAGGTGGAGCCCTCGTATCCCTCCTAACTGAGCAGGCTAAAGCAAAGTCAACCAGTGCTGACTTTGGCTTACCAAAGGGTTACTGGTAAGCATTGCTATGGTAGGAAGGCTGGTATCGTAGTGATTCTGTAGGCTGGGCCTGTACTCACCAAAGCCTTCTTGCTTTTCTTCTCTATTCCCTTCACAAACTCCCTGTACTACTACTGCTTCTTCATTTTGGTGGCTCTTATCACCTCTTTCCATACCAAGTTCCTCCAGGCAGAAGCTCTTCCATGTTACCAATGCCATTCAAACACTTGGATTCTGTCTGCTACACAAGTCAAGGAATTACATGTTCACTTTCCATTTGCCTGTCCTTCAGTCTCTCCTCTTAGTCTCTGGGCTACATGTTACYTCCTCTCTTCATGCAGAGCTCTCCTCCTTCATTTTTTAAATCTTTGCCACATGCCAAAGTTCTGTTCTCAACCACGCTTGATAGAGACATTCCCCTATCAATCTTCATATTTTGAAGAACTGGCCTCACAGATGCTAACATTTCAGATTCTACTGAAAAGACGTGGAGAGAAAAGTTATGCTGATACACACAGCCATCTGTCACAGATAAGCTCCTCTATTGATAGAGAATTACAGCTCTAGTTATGGCAATTGGTTTAGCAGGGGGCAAAAGGAATCTGAAAATTTCCTGTTTCTCCTTGCATAGAAACTTTTACCAGAGTCAGTAGGACTACAGCAAACAGCAGCAATGTATCCAGCTGTGCAAAAAACCTCTCATTTTATTTAGCTGACAAATGCTTCCATTAAAAGGAAAAAAAATAATCCATGGGCAGTTATAAAATAAGTGGGTTTTTTTTGTAAAAAACTTTGTTAGCGAAGGCAAAAAAGATAGCGATATAATAGTATAAAATGTTGCAACATTCCCCTAATGGCTTTCTTCGCTAATATCAAATTGTGTGATTGAGGATAACATGGGCTAAATGGATCCACACCTCAAATCAGCTGAGTCAGGATCATTAGTTTTGCACACAGACAGGCTGGTACAGTCATCTTGTTTGCTGTTCTGCACCACCCTGGAAGGTGAAACACAGGACTCTCTCCTGCTATTCACTGGTTTGTGTGGACATACACTCTAAAGTGTGAGGACAAGATAATCCAATTAAATTTTTCACACTCTTTCTTAGATTTAGTACTAGTAAACATTGGCATCTGCACACAAATTTAGCTTAAGAAAACAGTAGAGCATTATAGGTTTAGGATGGTAAAATAGCATTTTATTTGCAAGTTTTTTTGCCCAGTGTTCTGAGATTTAACTTGTCCTTCTTGCCACTTGTTAAATAAGACTTCAAAAATTTCACATTTTATTATTAATATTTGACAAATTTTTTAAAAGTTAAGTATGGTTTATTCTAGTAAAAAACAGTAACTGAGATTTAGTAAAATAAAACGGTATTGGAAGGACTGCCTTGGCAGCACAGGCAACTATGATACATATAGTTTACTCTGAGAAGCCTTTACGTTAATTTGAGGAGTATATGATCATTCATTTATTGGGGTGATCTGTGCACAGTCTACAAACTGCCCTTTATAAGCTAATGTTTTCAGAGTAAATGAATTATTCAGGAAGGTCAAAACTACTTTATCAAATGCAGAATTAGACTGCCCTCTGCTGACAAATTTATGTATATGATTTTAAGTTTTCCAACTAGCACATTTGGTTATTCAAAAAAAAAAAAAATCTTTTGCACAGGAATTCAATACGAACCTACTTGTACCACAGTGATACACCCTCCAGTATGTACACTGTTTGTACGATAGGTGAAAAATAGCAGGTTTGTAGCTGCAGCTTTAGGAACCTTAATGCCATCTTACTCTTTAAATAGTAGCCAGCAAACATTCAGAYAGGAGCTCAAACACTTGTATTTAAAATCACAAGACCAACTACCTGAACATAAGACTGTCTCTTTGTGAAGACTGGATTGTTTAGAAAAATCAGAGTTAAGCAAAGGTATGCAGACAGGCACTGCTTCCTTTTATAGCACATTGGCTTTGATCTTGTGACACATCATCTATTCTATGAATAAAACATCCAAATGCTGAGGCCAAACTGTTCACCASTCATGACGACTAACAAACCAGACAAGATGCAATCCTGTCACTCAAACAGGAGACTCTTCAGGCTGACTGAACCATGACACTGCTACTGACCCCAGGCCACGTATACGCGGTTGAGTTCCTGCTACCAGGCTAACAAACAAGCCTCACAGTACAGGCTAACAAGAATTGTCGAGTCAAGCCTTAAGTAATTCTTACTCTCCCAAATAGTTCCATTAAAGCACAACCGAATCTGGGATAAAGAGCGGTTACCCCTTCCTAATTTTACAACGTGTATTTATGCTCTGTGGATGTGGGCAAAGTTCTAGTGCTTGAAATGTTATTTTTACTAGAATTTAAATTACTTCCAGCTAGAAATATTTTTTTTTGAGGAAAGACAGCTTGGTACAGAAGATTATAGGATGTAGAGATGGAGAGTAATGATCTACTATAAAACATTTATAAACTGCTCTAAGATTTGTAGCACTGGAAGTATCTAGATAAAAATAGAATGTAAAGTAATTGAAAACCTGTTATACTATTTTCCTTTTTGTGATTTAACTTGTCAAATTATTTAGTAAAAAATTGGAACGTACTTCGAGSAAAAATTTGTGAGTTACGCAAGAATTAAATTTGGCAATGCATAGACCACAACATTTTTGATGCTAATATATTGCTAAAACTGCAGTCTTCTATAAAAATAATAAAACTGAAAATTTGCAAGCTTACCAAATGCACAGTGCAGAATCTAGAACAAAAAGAAAAATTCAAATCACTAACATTTCAAATGAAGCAATTCAAAAACACATTTAGCTCTATCACAAGAGCTTAAGATTCAATATTTGTATTTCAAAGATTAAGCTTAATATTTAGCTCTGTCCCCCAAGCTAAATACCAGACAGTAAGCTCCCTCAACGCTTGCTAAAAGGAAAAATTCAGCATTTGTGTGAGGCATATTTCTTATGTTTACCTTCAAATCACTCTATAAATGCTAATGAAAAAACAGGTGCCTAGACAGCACTGTTCAAAAGCTGCCTTATATCTCTTAAAGAAAACACTCATGCAAATATTACTAACCCTAGGGAAGACGACTACACCTACCTCAAGCAAAGCTCCAGTTTGGAAGAATTTCAGGGGCTTTTCTATTGAATAGTAAAGGCTATGGTAGCTACCTTTAGCCAGGTATGCTCGAACTAGACCAACTGCAATAACAAGCCATCTGAAAGAGAGAGAAAAAAAGTCTAAGATAAGGAGACATTAAGCAGAGCACAAATATAAAGAAATCCTTAATCCCTCTTCGGTATCTGGGAAAGCAACAGGCATTATAACTGTCCTGAAAGATACTAACTCTTTGCCTACCCTCTGCAACACTGAAAACATTAAATATTTGCATTCTCTGCAAATTTATGAGTTAAAGATTATGCATTTTTTAAACATCTTTCAGCACCAACATGATACCAATATCTGTAATGTCTAAGTTTATTTTTCAGTGAGCTGTATTTAATTTAGTTATGGAAGGTATTCATGACATTTTAAATGAGATTGGGATCACATTTTGTTTAGTTTAAGCAGAAAACCATTTACTGCTAGTCAAAGATCTCTTACCATACCATAACTTAAAGAAGTATGACATAAACAATTAAGATTCAGAAGGCATTCATTTTAATGTTTCAGTTCAAAGTAAACCCTTAAGACTTTATGGCAGACCATCCAGCTTAATTGCTAGCATATATTTTATGAGAAACAGTTACGAGTTACGGATAAGTAACTGCAAGAAAACTGAGCCTGCTAAAGCCTTGAAGCAACAATGGCCATTCCTGTTCCAGCTTTCCTTTTTAAGCAACAAATGTATCTAGGCCTATATAAGTAGTGCCTGTGTAACTGCAACTATACTGTAAACAATGTGACCTGTTAACCTGGCTCATCTTCCCCTCAGGTAATTTAGGAAGCAACCCTAAAAATTCTTCCTCCAGTCCTGGCCGATGCAGTGACATCTTTCGCTACCACAGGTGTCCAGAGCCGGTGTTTGCCCACAACCTCAAAAATTCTTCAGTAAGTCTAGGACAAGCCACAAAACTAAGGTGGGTGGTAAAACACTTTTTCATTTGAAATTAGCATCTATAGTTAACTTTAGTTTCCAATTGCTTGGGGAGAAGAGGTTGGTCAACGAGAAGTGGGAATCCTTACCAGCAGCTCCCAAGCTTTTCACTGACAGGCTCATCCTGGCTCTCTTGCCCTCAGCTACTCTTAATGCCACCCTACTTTACCTCCACCTCCCTCCAAACCCAGAAGTGCTGTTACAAAGCTTGTGCTAACAATGGAGCACCGCTGTGGAAGTGTGTGTAGACATGTAGAAAGTCCCCTAACTATGCAATAGCTTTTTACCCTTCAGAAAAAAGTCTGCAGCTGTGGTTTTGTAACAGGGAAGATGAAGAAATTCCCTTAATTTACAGCATATCAGAGGCTTACAAGGACCACATTAGCTTAGGTATTATGAAGTATATACAAATATTGTCCCAAATGTAATAGTTATTTGAAATACACTGTAAAGTTCAGATTTTTCAATAGTAAGTAACTCTGGCATCCAAGTTTGTGTTCAAATGTAACAACATTTGTTAGTACAACTGAAAAAAAGCTATTTCATTTCTGCCTGGACTTCTCAGAAGGCTAGCACCAAAGAAAAGCAGTAGGAATGGGGAAGAGAAATGGGGAATAAGAAACAAGCCCTCCCTTTTTTCAGTAGTGACAAGTTATTTCAGTTAAAGCTGTCTTGTGAAACCAAAAGACAAACATTTGGCAAGTAACTGCTGTTTACAAAGAATCAGATTAATTTGGTATTTGGACTTCAGTCCAAATAAACTAGTACATGCTATAGTATTAATTACTCTCCCTTACAACATTGACTGCTTCTCTTTTAGAATAGTAAAACAGAGCAGATAGACACTGTCCTGTTCGTATCTGTCAGGTTTCGCTATTTTTCCTAATCTTCCGTGTTTGTTGAGAAACTTCGCTGAATTGAGCAATTTCTCAGGTTGCACAAGATACCAGTTCTTGGTTGTGCCTGCAAACTGTTCTCACCTGCAGACTGTTCTCACCTTCACCCGAGTGACTGGTAAAGTACGCGGCTCCCAGAGGAGCACCACCAGCCCCTTGCTCATCTCCACTCTCGCTGCYGGATCACTGACTCCAGAAAGACTGTACTTTCCAACACCAAAGACCACATCTCTCTTTCAATGATAAAATTACTGTCCTTCAAAAAGCATTTAATACAGATCAAAGTATTAATCCACACAAAATTAAAAGCTGTGCTGCTCTGTGTTGAAGCTTTTAGTACCTCTGTCCTGCTTCTGATTCTTAAATAGTTCTTCACCCTCTATGACTAGAGAAAATGGAATAGGAGTAGGTGAAAGCGGGGAAGATCAACTGAAAAGAAACTCGGTGATAAGTTTAAAAGGGCAAGCAAAAGGCACCACTGTCACATGGAAGCCAAGCTATAAGTTAGTTTTTCTATCTTTCTCTGACCTAGACACTAAAGTCTAGGTATACCAGCAGGAGTTACATTTCATTAAATTACCACTGCCATACATGTAAACTTTAAGTTAGACTCGTACACTCTTTGATTAATCCAAACTAAGGAAAATAAATACCGCATACACATAATCTAATTTTTTTACTTTCAGTTGCTCAGAYTTGACAAGCAAGCTTCATGCTTGGGTCCTCACTTTAATTCCCTTTATTTCTCTTACAAATTATAAAAAGGTGCTTTCTTATGCAAAGTTTACTGAGGTTCTGCATCATTTATGCAAGAGAATAMAGCAAATGCAATGAATGAACCTGAAAAGGGAGAAGTGTACTTTGACTCTCAGCAACCAGTCACTGAAGAYGTGGACAATGAAACTTAGAACCCAGAACACTCTTTGCTTAACACTGATAACACAAACCCTTGTGAATTCAAAAGCTATTAYATTAAGATCTGTCTTGTTGAGTGATATCCTTTGGAAATTCATTGTTTATACCACCATCAGCGACTTCKACCCAGAAGTTTTAGTCAGTTCTAGTCAGTTACATCACTTGACTAAAAATAAGAAACATAATCACATTTTAAAGCAGCTTATCGAACATTTACACTCAACTCTAACAGCGTGCCCTCCCTCTCCGCCCCCCATTATGCAGTGATTTCAGTCAACCATGGTTTTTAGGAAACAATTTCTATGCTGCATCTGTGCCTCCAGAATGAGCTTTCTATGCCAGGTCAGGCATGGCTACATGACTTCACACTGTGATGGGAAAACAACAGTTTGACTGAATGCAAAAGAAGAAAGATGCAACGCTTTCTACATCTTAACACTTTGAACCATGGTCAAAAAAACCTGAGCAAGTACAGCTGAGAACCATCTGCAGGACTGGTTACTCCCTGTTGTGTCACGCTGGTCCTTTTTCTGAAAGAAAACACCCAAACGTGAACCAAGTGGTAAGTGTATGCAGCTTCATTTAGGGATCTACAGGTATATATACTTTTTCTACTGTTTTGCTCTTGCAAAAGCCATTGTTTTACTAGGAATCCGTATACTACATGCACTAGAGTATAAAATTAGAAATAAGATCTATTATTTTTAGAATCTTTCTTTAGCTATATCAAGATAAATGCAAAGCAAATAAAATAATTATGCTGAGATTTTTCAATTGTTACTTGATCCATTTTAAATAAAGCTAATACCTAAGGCAACTATGATTTTAAAACATTTACTCTACTACCCATTTATTGCACAACAAAGCCGCTGTGTGCTTCAGTTTAAAAGCCACCATCCCAGCATCACTTAATCATCTGGGCACCTTCAAATTTTTGGTGTTTTCACAATTCTCTTTCCAGGGCAGTGCTGTCTGAGAAACTGAGTCTGAGCACTCTGACTGACACAGGGGGAGTAACTAATTACTGCCACCAGCTGTGTATCAATCTTTTCATACGAAAGCTGAGCTACTGCCAACCAACTCCTGAAAAACTACCTTATTATGAAGTCTTTTTAAAAGAAGAAAATAACTGATTGAGGTTTTTTTCCTAAGCTCAACATTGTATATTGTGGAATTTCAGCAGTGTCCAGGGGAAGCGCAGAATCCTCATCCATTTGAAGACAAATTATCAGTCAGAGCCCTCAGTGGCCTGCCCCGAAAGAATGGCAGTGAGTGACAATGTAGAGATATGAACCCTGACCACAGGACTTCTACGGTAGCTCCGCAAATTGCAGAAATAATCTAATCACAAACATGTCCAGAAAAAAGCAGCTTATGTTAAAGCACCAAAAGCCACATCCCACACAAGACTGGAGTTTTCTAGGAGGTTTGGTATAAATCAGGAAAACAGGTAACATCGTGATCAAGATTTACGTGACAATGGGAAGCTAAATACAGATTTATGCTATTTATTTCTGAGTTTCTAACACTTGGACTTGTTTTAATTTCTTCTTCCGAGGAAATAGAAATTTCATATTCTCAGGAACTTGTCTGCCATGATAAAAAGTTCAGGACCTTTAAAGAAACTTCCCATTTATACCACAATTTCTCTCTCAGGTTTTTGAGATCCTTTATAAATGTCAGGGAATTAAATATGAGCAGCTCAATGAGCAGGCAAATATTTTTACTTCTAAGAGGAGCTCAGAGAGGTTAACTTCGTAACTTTGTGCAGGGACATCACAACAAAACTGAAGAGACCTCCTGACTGCCTGTACTGTGTTGTTTCRTAAATACTTAATTACAAGAGTGATACAAGAGATTAAATTTTATCAAACTGATGGGCAATTATCATTCCCTTCTGAGTGAAATACCTTGCAAATATCATATGGAGCCACAAATCTGCTTAGCAGTTCCACTTCACAGTAACACACCTATGGGGTAATGGGTGTAACGAGCACCTTACAAGAACTGAGCTCTCCCCTCTCAGCTACCTTTGTTCCACATAAGTGTAACTATCTTACAAGCTGAAATAGCACCAGCTGTCACCAGCAAAGACAAGAATCATCATGTCCAATTGCCTTATCGAAATAAATAGTACCTATATTAATTCTATACTAACCTTCCCCAAAAATAGTGAGACTAGTCTATTTGCTTGACTCCTCATCCACCAGGATTTGTCTAGCAGAAAACAGGCTCATTTGGGATCCATTTTAAAGGCTCTTTTCTCCTCCCACCCAAATATCCTCAGTCTTTCAAAAGATGATTTTATTTTTATCTATATTCCGATAAGACTTTACAGCCTCTTAAAAAAAAAAAGAAAAAGTCTCCTTTATATGAATTTGAGAGTCCCCAATTGTCACAATTTTTATTTTTGTTCCTAARAACACACCCAGCTGCACCAATCGGCCCCAGTCTCCATTTTGGAGGAGGGCAAGAGCAGAGCACCAAGCAGGCCTAGGAGCTCACACACTGCAAGCAGCAGCGTTCAACTTCACCCAAAGTATGTACCAGCTGAAGGGTTTACAGGGAAATCTCGCAGGGCTCTAAAGGGTAACAGCTTTGCCTTCTTAACTACTATTACGGATAAATCCCCTGCATTGAGGTTCACCTCTACAGAAAAGTGTTGGAGTTCACACCACAGACGTGGCGAGGCGAGAACAGTGATCTACAGAGTCACCTGGATGAGAAAATAGTTGCAGAGCAAATTAAGGTGTCAATTATAAAACACAGCAGTTCCCAGAGAAATGCACTTGTGCTGTTCCGCTTCATTCGTTTTGGAAGGGGCACGCGGAAGAGGGCAGGCCGCAGAGGGGCTCAGCCGGTGCTGAGCCAACTCACACCCAGCAGCTGCTGCCGTCCAGCTGAGACCTCGCACAGGCAGGGCAGGGGCAGCACCAGGGACCCGCTGCGGGAACACCCCGGCACCCAACCCTTACCAGCGCCGGGTTACCGTCATGGCGTGTGATGGAGACAACTGAGAAAGCAAGCAAAGCAAGTTCACGTACACGCACAAGAAACCCCTCTCCAGCATGAGAAGCAGCAAGAGAGAGTTTTGGTTGTGTTCTTTTAACGTGATGGAAAGTGTGAGGCACGACCACTGACAGCGCGAGGGACAAGGGGAACGGCAACGCGCCTCCACCCGATGCTCGGGCAGGCGCGGCTCCAGCTGCGTGCACTTGAGGGGAGGATGGGGACAGTCAAGAGAAAGGGCACAGCGGCAGAAAGGAGCTAACGAGTTCGGCTGGTCCAACTCCCTGCGGCGCAGAGGCGCTCCTTCCTCTCCCAGCCCTGCCCCGGCCCCGCTCCACCCGCCGGGACAGCGCCGGGGCCGCCAGCCGGACCACAGAACCGGAGCTGGCGCAAGGACCGGCACGCACGGCGGGCACGCACGCACACGGCTGCAGCCCACCCGAGCGGAGCCCCTCACCGCTCGGGCACCGCGCGGAGCGCCGCTCCCGGGGGGCTCCGCCGAGCCCGGTGGCGCCGGGGGGAGCCCGAACCGCCGCCGCCCCAGGCAGAGGGGCCGTAAGAGGCGGCAGCGGCGGCCCCGTGGCGCCCGGCCGCCCCCCCAGGCTGGAGGGCAGCCGGTGCGGGGAAAGTTTCCGCGGTGCGGGGGAAGGCGGCGGCGGCCGGAGGGACGGCGGCGGCCCCTGCCCCAGGGAGGCGAGCGGGGCGCCGCGGGGAGCCTGGGCGCAGGCGGGCGCCGCGCCTCTGCCAGGGAGACCCCCCGCGAGCGGCCGCACCCGGCGGCCCCCGCACGCCTCCTTACCCCGCCGTCATCACCACGTTGTAGATGACCAGGTAGGCCGTGGCCAGGGCGCCCGGGCCCTTCCTCCGCCGCGGCTGCTGGCTGCCGTAGCCGTTATCCGCCCGGCTGCCACCGCTGCCAGACGCCGCCATGTTACGGCGCTCCCGCGGCCTCCGCCCGCTCTCAGCGTCCGGCGGGGCCGCGGGGCGGGGCCTCCCCCGGCGCCGGCGCCGCCATGGTGGAGGCGGGCAGGGCGCTCTGCGCAGCCGTGGGCCCTCCCGCCTCGCAGCGCCGGGAGCGGCGGGCAGCCTCCGGGCGGCGGGGCTGCGGCCGGCCCTCCGCCGGCTCCCGCCGCCTTCCCGTGCCCCAGGTCCCAGGCAGATCCTCTGGTGCCCGCAGAGGGGAGCTCGGAAACGCGAGCCGGGAGCGGTGGCCGGTTCCTGGGGGATGTCAGTGCGCAGCGCGGCCCCGTGCCCGGCCGGTCGGCACGGCCGGGCGCCCCGCGGGGAGGGCAGGCCCGGCGCCTCCCGGCCCCGTGATAAACGACCTTTTCGATGACATTTTAAAACAGGTTAAAAATGCCCCTCTGCGGTCTCACTCCTGCGGGAAGAAATAGGTCTGTCATTTCCTTAGGGAAATTAATAGCGTTAGTTTTCAAGTTGAGGTTATTTTAGGAATATTTAGTAGGTTTTCATCACTTCTGTAGTTTAATAAGCTGCTGAAGCCGAGTGCAGCTGGAGCTGTAACTCATTTTCTGCTGAAGTTTTACACAATAGCAAAAACCTGGACAGCGTTACTTTCGTAGCAACACAAATTTGGGGACATAGAACTAGAACAACCTTTCCCAACAGTTACGATGAAAGGATGAAAATATTTTTTTTCCCTACAGAACTTGTAAATATTCTGTGAAGTTGCTTCTCAACTTCCAGAAACAATTCTCAATTTATTTTTCATGCTGGTTATGGTGCAGTTCCTTTATGAGCAGTGCGGAATAACAGCATAAGCCTCCCTCCCTGTCCCAGCAAACTCTGCTTTCACATAAGTATTTATGTGGCGTAATAAGTCCACAGCATTACGTGCACATCTCTTGCAGTCAGTAGGGCTCAAAATTCAAAGATGATTTATGAGAATTTCATTTTCAAACAGCAATGTTTTAGTGCAATGTTCCAATAAATATTCCAAGAAATTCCAGAGAAACAGATCATTCATTATTCATGTATGCAACTAAAAAAATCTTACACGTTTTCAAAGCCTGACAGTCACTGCAGAGGAGAGAGCTGTGAAGTCCTGTGCTGTYTTCCTTGTGAGCAAAGAGAAACAGTGATACAGAAGTCTTTGCATGCCACATGTACAATTAGCAAAGGTCTCTTCATCGACCAGAAATATGCACAGGATGTTTGGGTGGTTGGACAGGCCTGTAATTAATTAAATTAAGTTTCTGCAAATCCAGAAACACGAGTAGTGAAAAACAGCAGCCAGTCCCAAATTCTCCATGTCTCTTGAGAAGACTGAATTTTATACAAAAGAAACACAAGAAGAATTAAGTGGTCCATCTTGGGCAGTACCAATGTCTTGCATAATTATCCTCTGCTATTGGGGATTGTTCCAATCCACACCCCAAGAGTGGATTTCTGCAGACGTTATACAAGCAAGACAAGGTTTACAGGAAGAGGTAATACTTTTTATTAGACCAATTAGGATGGCTGGCAAAATAAGACAGGATTTCAAGTACATAAAATATCCTTCTTCAGTGGAAATAGAATTCTATTCTTCAAACAAAACAAAAAATTCAAGGTCAAATCCAGGTTGGAGTCAGTTGCTCAGAATTGAATTAGATACATATCACATAATTTTTGGAGTAGAGGTCATTGTTTCATGCAGACTAGAAGGGATGTTAACAGGAGGCAACAGGGAGATGGTAAGCTGGTTATATCCTTGGGGAAAAAGAAAAATAGGCAGTTTATAACCTGTGGGACATGGAAGGACTAATGAAGGAGGAGAGGGAAGGGGAAGTCTGTGCAGGAACACCAATACTGAGTCTGTGGGGTTTGATACCCAGTACRTGTACCCACGGACTTTGCCATGCCCACAGACCAGGCCACCAGAGCCGGGCCTTTTTCTGCTTTATGCATGTGCCTACCTGAACGGAAACCAGCGGGCAATGAGTAAAGTCAAGTGCATTCACAAGRCAGCAGAGCACATCTTGCAAAGATGGCTGTTTCAAGGGCTGAAGATTTGCTCAAGAAACGTGTTGCTACGAGCAGGCTGTTTCCCAATCTTTGCCTTAGGGAGTTTCTGCATGGTCCTGCATTGTCCGTGGTGTCTTGGACTGCACATTGGAAGAAGTCTGCATAAAGGCAGTGCAAGCATATTTGCTAAATATCTTCATCTTTACAGTTTTTAGGAACATTGGTATAAGTACACATCTACATTTAGATTTCCCTGAATTTTTCTCTCTTGCTCTTTCAGTCTTTCTGAACTATATGTTTCCCCACCGTAAGGGAATTCCCAACTGTAAAAGAAAACCACAGCTGTCACGGTGCCCCGTCCACGTTTACACTTCTGTTCATTGTGAAGGGTGCGATGAGGCTGGAGAYGTGTGGCAGAGCACGTGGCTACAACTAGTGTCAGCCCCACGCCGTACCTGACAGTGTTTGGGCAGAGCAGCCTCCGCACAGCGCCAGCCCGCGCTGAGGGGGTAGGAGAAGTGCAGCAACACCACAAAGATCAAGGAGGTTTCACTTTTGCCACCTCATCCATTTTTGTGCCCAGTAGGTCTCGGGGCGGAACGGGAGAAGACCGCTGTTACTGATACGCTTAGCCAACGTGAACGCAGWGACGCCTGCAATAGAGTATACAAGGAGCATGCTTTGTGGTATTATTTATTTAGGAACTGTGAGTAACTACAGCCGTAGCGTTCTCATCTTTGCAATTCTGATGGTTTAACAAACTGGGAGAACATTAGCATATTTTTATTAAGGTACAAAATACACCCCGTTGTTGCCTAAAACATTTAAAAAAACGTGAGAAAAGCTCTGTATGCTCTAAATCAGATTCAAAACCTTTCTGTATAAGGAATTGTGGCAATACTGTGTTTAGTATAACAAGAGGTTTTTATCAATTGAAAAGGAAAAGACATGCTGGCAATCTGAACTTAGCAACAAAGAGTAAAGCAGTTAAAAACCACTGTGTCATCCACATGAGTTGAGCTTTGAATGTAGAAGAGCAAATCGTATGAAACACATACACAACTAGGTAATATCAAACAATCTAAGGTTGRTATTATACACACCTGTAGTAAAGTACACTGACTACTTAATGGTGAGGATTTAAGGTAATGGTTTTTTTTAAAAAAGAGGTAACCTTTGAAATGCAAATGGTTGCACTTTACACACAAAAAGTGGAAAAGAAAAAGAATCAGTTTTGGAATGATACATAGATTTAAGACACTCTGGTTTTGGATTATGCATATCACCCTGCAGCCTCTGATATTACAACTGAACAACAACAAAAAAAAGAGTGCCAACACTGTGAAAGGAAAGCGAAGTTACTAAGTCTGAGTGCATTAACCATTTCTGAGAAAAAACCTGGGTTTGGATTTTTTGTTTTGCTTTGTTTTTCTGCATTTTTAAAAAACACAACAGCCTTACTGGTGCAGGTTCGAGACAAAAACAAGACAGTCAAGCTCATAAGGTAGAAATAGGTCCTATATAGGTTAAGATTCTTTGGAAACTGCTAAGTATAAAGGAGTTTGTAATCCAGGCTACTATCTTTTTGGCTACTCCAAAAATCTGTGGGAGTTTCCAGCTTATCATCAGTTGAAATCTGTTTTGCAATCATCAAATAAATGCAAGTAAATCTTTAACTAACCTGGGATTCCGTTCACACACATAGAAGTCACTGATTGTGCAATAACCTGTTTTTTTCACAGCAGCATATATATGAATCATAAGTCATTATTAGACTGACCAGAACAACAGAAAATATTCTCAGTCTTTGTGTTTCGAGTCTGTTTCTTAAGTGGGCAGCTGTAACTGCACTGAAGTGGCAGGTTCTGTAAGGGAAAGGTGACAAGGTGTGCTCAGCTGGTTAAAAGCAAGACTAGAAATATCTCAGGAAACCACCTGGATGTTTAACTTCAGTATTACAATGGCACTAACAGCGCACTGAGAAAGGGCGGTAGTTTGAAGTTAGGGCCGTGAAATTCTGTTTAAAACAAATGAAAAATGAACCGTACCGACGTAGAAAGTGCAATGCTGGCTGTGTCAGACCTTCCCTTATAGAAGATACTGCTCGGGGAGCAGCCTGTTTCTTGGGACTGGAGAGATTCACTGTGTGTCTGGCAAATGATTCCTTGTAAAGTAGATCTTGGGGAGCCAACTTAGCTGCAGTTTTGGCTGAGGAAAGTGATGGTACAGAGCAATGAGCTCAGTAAATAGACTGTTTTTCTTTAAGATGTTCAGAATATAATTGTAGACTTGTTTTCCATACATYTGATTTTAAAAATAGACTGGGCAACTTAGTTGATGACTTGCTTAAAGTAAATACAATCATGCTAGCAACTTAAAATTGCCTGATGATTTGAATTAATGCCCATACATAAAGCAAACAGGTGTCAACTGATCATGCTGAAAAAACAACCCCCCAAAGACCTACATATCACACAAGGTGCCTTTGATAACTTCGTTTTCTGAGCCTTACAAGGAGAGTCTTTAAATATGTTTTTTTCACTTTTTTTTTCTTTGAGCCTTGTTTCATTCTTCCTCCTCCTCATCGTCATCTTCTCCTTCTTTTCCCATTGTTTCCACAAGGAGTTCTGCGGTGCATGTGGCTTCCCCAAGGCTGTTAACAGCTTTGCAGGTGTATTTGGCATCATCGTCCCCACATACTTCAGAAATAGTCAAAGAACAGTTCCCATCCTCGTCATAATCTATCTGGAAGTGACGGGACTCCTTGACAGGCTGATCATCTTTGTACCACATTACCTCAGGGTCAGGGTAGCCTGCAATAGTGGAGACAGAACAGCAATTGCAATAAACGAGTATTAACTAATCTGTGATTACTTTAATCTTTAATTCCACGTCTGTGTATGGACACGCCAATATGTTGATATACAAGTATTTCATTGAATTCTATTTAAAATAAATGTAGATGATCTGAGGCTTTTTTACTTCACATTTACCTGAAACAACTTTATTATGATTAGCAAAAAATTGAAAGTTAGCACGGAGTTACTCGCTACATTCCACTTTCCACTACTTTAGCAGTGACTGCAGAGAGCTTTTTGTGTGCCTCGGACATCAGCCAGCGAAGGACTCTTAATAGTGTATTTGAGGCTTACCTTACATTGCAGCTTTTGTGGAAACCACAGTTCCCAACACCGAGATTTAGAATTTCGAGGGTAAGGTGTTTTGGGCTACCACTACAATTTAATATCCTTCTCAGGTTGCTTTGTTGTGGCTATTCTGAATCTTCCTCCTCCTAATCAGCTCTTTACACACCAGCCTGTCCTGTACTGTGACCATGGCACTCCCATTTCCTATTTGTGTTTGTTAGAAGAAATGAGGGAGTCTAAGAAAAGCATTTTGATTATGCATCTCAACAGGAGTTTTGGAACCTTTTGTGAAGCAAATGGCTCTGCTACTGGAAGCATCCAGAGCAGGGCTGTACAATGCATGCTGGAGAACAATCCCTTATACAGTACTCTTGGCTGCCATAACAAATTGAAGGCTTGTTGTCTCAGCCAAGTTCTGGACTGTGATGGGAGGATGACTTCCCACTGAGCAGAAATAAAGTGCAGGAATCCCTAATACGCAATGAACATTACAGTGATACGCTGCAAAGTTTGGAACATCAGCCATCGTACATTTATCTACTTTATTCCATGCAGTACTTATGCACGTACCCCTCACGCTGAGCATCCACCAGCAACAATAATCCATCCTCACATCTCCGCTGTGAGGTAGGAAACACAGGCAGTGAAAGAGATTAGGAGCACAGAAACAAACAAGCAGAAGGTCAGTGAGGCAGTTTCTGAACCTCATTTTAAGATTATATATCGTCTATCTTACACACATGCTGTATGGTACCGACTCTATCCATTTTGTTTTAACAGCTCTTCCTAATTTCTAGCTTTCATCTACAGCTGTGATACAGAAGGTTCAATCTCATTGCAATAGAAGTGCTAGCGGTCTTGGCCTTCAGACTGTTAGGCTGACCAAGCCCAAGCTCCTTAAATGCTTTCTCATGAACTTATTCTTTCTATCTGCATATTCCAGTCTGAGTTTTCTTTCTTGAACTTGTAAGTTAAAAAACCAAACAACAATACAGTATTTTCTAGATGTGACTTCTGTAACCAGCGCAATGATACTATCATTACTTCTCATGCAAATACACTGTTAGGGACGACTTTGCCTTTAATACAATGTATGTATGGCTTAAAGTTATCTTGAGGTCACCTGAAACTTGTCTGTCATTTCAGACAAGTGACTTCCTACTTATTTTTGGCTTCTRGTTAGCAGTCTCTAAGAGCGTACTCTTGCAATTTGTGGTACTACATTGYGTCATGTTTTTACTGTTTCTACCCTCAAAAATCATCTTACTGTTCCCACTTGCTATTCTGAATTAGTGATTCACACATTGACTCTTGGAGACTTTTGTTCTATTGCAAGCACAGAACAAGCCCATGAAGCTCCACATAATTTCTGTTCTTGCAACACATTCATGCTGCGACATGCAGATATTGGTAAAGCGAAATGGCACCACCTCAGCAATAATACAGAAAAAAATGAAAAAGTTAAACAACAGCACAATGCAGAAAGCTGGCAAGGAAGGAAAGAAAGCAACAGATATGCTAACTCAGAGTACCTTCAATTTTGCAGTCAAATCTAGCAGCACTTCCTTCCACAACCTCCATGTCAAGGATTGTTTTAGTAAAATATGGCTTTACATGGGGCTTTTCTTCAGCCACTTCTTCAAGGAAAGCATCTGGAGGAGAGCGAAGAGATAGTTAATTATTTTACAGGGCATGTTCTTAAAAGATGCATTTTAATTTTTATATTACCAGATGGTAATGAAAGCATCTTTTATTTCACTTAATTCTGTAAGGCTAATGGGACAGTGAGGACGCTAGCTGCTTAGGTTTGTGCCAATCTTCCGCAGCYGGACAAAGATTCAGGCCATAAATAGAATGAAATCAACATGCAGGCCGCCATGCTACAAATCATCTTTATTTTTTCCTTGAATTTGTTTCTAACCGAACCTGGACTTTTGCTAGTCTGAGGGGTAAACACTTCAACTTGTATCAGGCCCGCGGTCTATGTGGGTATATCAAAATTACTTCCTTGATTTTCAGAAGTGTCAAACCTCTGCACCTCTGATTGCTACACACCACAAATCCACATTTCAAATAGGGACGTATGGGAATAATGTAGACACATTATTTTTTTTCTTAAATGCCCCTGTCTGAGGAGCATGGTTAATGCAGAGAACATGTCTTGGTTACGGCAAGTGTTAATACTTTATTGCTTGCTCGCTTGCATGAGGAGGCAATACATCACTGTAATCTTTGTATAAACATGCATTCCCAAGCTGATAGAAAGTGCAGCTGACAAATCTGCCTTAATTCTTTGGCTTTAAAAAGAGAAGAGTTTACTGCCCGTACTTATACTGGGGCATTTTGAGTAGCAGAACGATGTGAGAACAATGAATTTTTGATAGATTTCTTTAAAAAAAAAGAAGATAAAAACAGAGAGAATGAGCAGGAATAACCAACTCGGTGATTGGTCTCTAGCATTTTGCTAAAAGCTTTAGTGCAGTTGATTCACAGAGAGGTAAAAGTATGGTGCAGCAAAATTCCTTACCTTCGTTCTCTACTTTGTCCGCATTTATAGGGCTGGTAGGGGAGCTCCCAGAGGCCTTCCTCCCACTCATACCAGAAATCATTGCCATGGACGACAGTCTTCCTATTGCTCGGACAGCATGGCCTGTTTTCTAAGACATAACGTAAAAGGCTTCTGATCAATCCAATCCAAAAGGCATGTGATTTTCTGTAACAATCGTGGTTCGGACAAATTATCTGGGATCTCTGCAAACCTCACTGGAATTGTTGGACAAACTGCTTATATATAGCTCTGTTGTTTTAGGAGAGACAGAGCAGGCTGGTCTGAATTACCAAATTTAGTTGCAGATATAAACTTCCCCTGATGAACTCATACCTAAATGAATGTCTCTGTTAGCTGCGGATAAAAAGCACTGTGCGAGAGGAGGGCCAGCAAAAAAGCTATGTCCTGTTTGACTGGAACTTAACTCTGGTGGGGGACGGCTCTCTCAATAGCCATGGGGGCTGGACTGAGTTTCATCAAGGATGAATAACCAGCTAATATGAAATGAATGAGAAAGTACCATCTGCGTGATGGAAGCAGACCTCTGACAGGCTCGAGAATCAACCACCAGGATACTAAAATATGTTCAAACTACATTGCCTCTAGTGCAGACACTTGGATTTTTGTACAGCTTGCATGAGCTCCTAAGAAACACGTACCGTAGAACATAAGAGGAAATATAAGGTAGATTTACATAAATTAATATTTTGTAGCCTACTCAAAAGGCTGGATCCAGGATTTTATACATCAACTCCCCTAGCTATCAGAATGGCACAGATGGACTTGCTACAACAGTTCCAGCATTAAAAAAAAAGAAGATACGGAGACCAAATACGTCAAAGAAAATTATTAAACCAATCTGACCGAATCCATGAGAAGCTKGGTGCTCCAACAGGACAGAACTACTGGCTTAGGAGAATGAAACTACCACAAAATGAGGTATCTTTAGAGAGGCCAGGCGGATAAGCTTTTCCCTACCTGTTCAGGTTTGTTAAGGATAACATAATCTGCCAGCCCTCAGAGGCAGAGAGAGGGCAGGGAGGAGAGACGGTCATACCCCCAAAAGAATAGGAAAAACTATACTTGAACTCATAYGCCTTTTAGTAGCCTGAGATGGAGTCATCCCGAGTTATATATATGCAGCCGTGCAGCCTCCTACTGCGCGCCCGTAGAAACCAAACCTGCTTTACTGCATTCATACTCTGGCCACACTGGAGTTTTCACCAGCGGCAGAAACCACCTGGCATGACATGTTTCTCAGAACCATAAACATTAGAAATAAAGAGACTTATAAGGATAACTAGCCCAATTCTATGTCCTCTTCATTACCTGCCATTTTCTTCTGGCCATATATTTCTTCATCCTATCTTTGGAAAGTTTTTTGGCTTCCATGTTTTTGGTGTCTTTTTGCAGCCAAGGATGCTGAAGACATTGAGTACAATTTAAGCGACTCCTGTTTTTATATAAAAAGACTAGTCAGTGTTGCCATTAACGATAGTTGAACCTACCTGCTTTAACATTTTGCGCTCTCTTTTCTGAGCGCTGATTTTTCTGTTTCCTAAATTTAGCAACATAGGTCACATGGCACTGCTTTCCCAGCCGTACCTACTTCTTAAACTCACTTTCACGATTTCTGTAGKTTTTTTTGAGAGAAAACTGTGCATTTTTAAGTGTTAATAAAACATTATAAAACAAAGCACGAAAAGCTGTATGTGTCAGGCATGGAACACACACAGCAGAGCCACAATGGCAATGATTCAGCTACCTCATGCTGGCAGAACCCTGTCCCAGGTCTCCTTTCCTTCACTTACAGAGATTTCCCCTTTCCCACCACTTAATACCCTCCTTCCCTGCAGCACTGAACATTTAACAAAACAGAAATGTCCAAATCTCTAATCAAGCCACACCCATTCTTCACGCTGTTCACGGTACACGGATACATAACCCTCTGTTCTCCATCCATCCGATTGCAAACTCATTGGAAGAAGTACGTTTCCTCTCCTTGGTTTGTTCAGCGTCTGCTGTAAACAGGGCTTCCAACTCTGATTTTTTTTTTCTTGCCCCGTTACTAGATTTATAGGAAAGCTGCCTACTCAGAGGTACTGCACATAAAAGCAACACATGGAAATAAATCTGGCAAGATTGCAACCCATTCAGATCAAGACAGGACATGTCATGCAGGAACCTGTGTCACACAACAGTGAAGATAAGAGTAGCCACACAAAACCTCAGGGTGCATCTTGCCCGAGGGAAGGGAAAAGCAGAATGAGCAGGCGATTAGAAGAAAGCGCTCCATTCAGACCCTGCGCTGTAAAATAAACCAGAGCTGCACACAGACACAGATGGGCACACAGAGCTCCTTATAAAGTATCGCCAGAGGTGCCTGCGTCGACGTGGAGATTCACAGTGAGGAAACACGAATGACAAGTTCAGCTAAATGCAAACATAGAAAGTGTATCAAGTCCAACAGCTTTACTTCATATCTTTCTTTAGTAGATTGCTGATAAAGTCCTTGGCATCATCAGAGATTTCATCAAAAGCCTCATCATCGAAGTCCCACGTTGCTGAGGTAACATTGGCTAGGGTTTCGTTGTCGTTGTCCCCCATGAAAGGAGAAAGTCCGCTGACCCTGGAGACAGAATAGACAGACGGACACAAAACAGTGTCAATTTGTGAATTATCAGAGGAGCAAATTAAAATCGTGTGCAACATCTCCTATGCTTTGCAGATCTTTATCAGTAAAAGCTCCCTTTAAAAAAAGAAAAGGACTCAAAGCTAACTACAGATACTCTTAAGGGAAGGCAACTAGAATTTTGAATGCAAAACTGAAAGGAAAATTTTTGCTGTTTCTTTCTCTTTTCCCAAGACATTTYTGAGGCGAGAACTAGAATTAGGTGAAAGTGCAGCATACTAGTTTGTTAAATGACTTGTCTAGTTCTGCATAAATAATACTGCAATTTTCACACCAAATGCAGTTGAATAGCTTTTTTTTTTTTTTTTCCTGGTGCTTTCAGAGTGACTTTGCTGCCTTTACKGTCAAACCAAGTTTTTTTGTACATTTTGTTCCATTTACTCCTGCAGAGAGAGCCCAAGAAGAAAGATGCATCATGAAATCATGAAATCCACAGGGCTATTTTGTAAACAAAACCACCCTGAATTATACAGCCAGATAAAACAGTGCTACATCACTGCAGGCTGTGGAGTTATGCAGATGCATCCAAAAGTAATTTGGTCTTTATGTTCTCAATCAGTCATGATGATGCATGAAATGGAAATAATACTCTTTTATAACCTAAGTTGAGCTTCCAAGGCTTTTTACTCAGTATAACTGATAAATTGCCAGTGAAAGGCAATTACAGAACATCATGGTGTCATTTTTGCAGAGTATCTTTCTCCAGTTGAGTGTTGTCCTTTATTATGCTGTACCTGTGTGCATCCAGATACTTTTAATTCCTGTATATATCACCCTTTCAGTAAAAACTTCCAGGTGAAASGTTGCTTATTCCTTAGAACTACAAGTTACTCAGTTTTCCAGGTCTTCTTCCTGGCATGCAATTTACATAATAACCTATTCTTCATTAAATTTTACAGACTTTATTTGCTTTCTCYGTACAATCATGTTAACCAGTTACAATACCCAGTTACATTTCAACAGTAGTACATTTTTTTTACAATATTGAAAAATAAGTAGAATTTATTAGGGTTCTGAAAATACTATATGGATATAATACTATATGAATATCATGATGCTACTGAATATCACAGAACAGACTGGTAGAAAAAGAGATTGGGATCAAATAAAGTGAGCTACTAGATTAATAATATTAGTAWAATCTCCTCCTCCAAAGTTATTTTGCTACTCTTTTGTTACTAATCAAATTCAAAATCTGATCTGGATTTTGTTCCTAAGGATTTTATTTCTATAAACAAAGCAGAAACACTCTTTGAAGCCTTAGACAAAGCAGATACTAAATCTTTTACCATTTCTGGAAGTTGTGTGCAGTACASCAGAGTCTAGAATCTTATGTATATACTTCAGAAATTTGCTAGTAATAATACATGAGCTGAAGATAAAAGCTTTGTTTCTTCTCAGGCAGAAAGAGGTAAATCAGAACAGAAAGGACTTGCTGTCTTACTTTCCGTTGCATGGGGTGCATTCAAATGCAACAGTGAAGCATGACWTTATAAATGTATAAGGTGGCATAAACCCATTTATGAACATATAATAGGCATGACTTACAGAAAGCTGAAAGATTAACGTACCAAAAAATGCTCACATGAAACAACTTTACCACGACTGTTCTCTGTCTTTGACACTTACTTTACTGGAAGAGACAAGGTCTATGCCTGATAGCACTGGAGGGTTGRTATAGCTGCGGCGCAGTGAGAGACTCCGTTCTGCCCTCACGCACATCAGCCGTCACGGCCAGGTAAATCGTTGAAGCAAAATCTCTGTCCTGGAGTCCGCAAAGCAGTCCTGCAGAGCCTTGAACATATCTCCACTCCAATATTTAAGCATTCTCCTATTTTTGACAACRTCATTGTTCTCTATGTTTTAGAAAGTGAAAAAATCTCATCCAGACTGCAGGTCTAAGTTTTGGGTTCCAGATACTGATTGCTAAGTTGTCTCTTTTTTGGCTATGTAGTAAGTACAGTAATCTCTCAGCCAGTTCAGCAGCTGCTAAAAAGGCTCACATTTTATACAAATGAAGGGTCTGTGAAGTATTTCTTTAGTTCACTGTCAATATAGGAGATGCACGTCTTCTCTTCACCCAGTTAAGCTTCCAGAGGACACCCTTGGGCAGCCAGAGCAATAACAATCCCATTTCCCTTCAATACTTGATCGAAGTATGGCAAAGGTGACCTCTGCATAGTATTACCACAAATAGTATTGTGCAGCTCTTGTGCTACAGTAGATAATATTTTGGCCTATTTCCAGAGATTAAAGCTGCAGTATTGAGAGATCATTTCCATGCTAAAAAGACTGCTACAGGTACAGAGACATTGCTTCATGTGGAAACACCAGTGCTCCACGCTGCCATAAGAGGCAGTGCTTATAAAGACACCTAGCTTTCTGGGCAAAGGGATACTGAATGTCATACCCAGCTTTTGAGGGATGAGGATAAAGAGAAGGAGATTAAAGAGGAAAAAAAACACTTGGTTGTTTTGGTTGGCTTTTTTTTTTTTTTTTTTAAGAATTGCATGAGAAAATTATCTGATAAAATCTTAAATGCTGTGGTAGGATTGACCCATCCCACGCATTTGGTAAATTACTGGACAGGTATCGGTTAAGCCTCCAGTCACAGCCGTTTCCAAACACCAGTGTAACAATACCCATTCAAACATTTCAATCAAACTATTTTCGTATTTCTGAATGTGCTGTTGCAAATTTATAAGGCAAAAATCATTTTCTCTATCACAGTTTTACACTGTGAATCATTTGCCTTGTCATGGAAATACTTGTAAGGAGAACTAGGTCCTTGTCTATAGTCAGAAAACAAAATCTAGCAACTAGTGTAGATTATAACCAGAAATTCTTATCTTTAGCACAGATTTCACTGACCTAAGTCTTGGTTGTTCATTTCTTAATAGCCATTTAAAGTAATAATGGCCCAGCAACTCTTTTGACAGATTATGGAAACAATTTCTTTTTGGAATGCTGAAGCTAAGCGATAAAGATGAGCTACCACTCCAGACAATTAATATTGAGCTTACACTGCAAAGTTACTATTAGAGAAGCAGCAAGTTGTTTACTGAAAACATTTTTCCAGCTACTTAACCAGGCATCTTCCTGGCATGTTAAGAACCATTTGTTTAGAAAATCTTTCACAGTTTCCACTTCTAAATAAAGAAGAAAGATATTTTATCCTCTAGAAGTTCCTTAACATTTATTGGTCTGTTCTGACAAAGCTCTGAGTGCAGATTTAGAAATGTTAAGATCAAAAGGGTCCAACGTGGTCGCCAGTCTCACTGCCTGTGTAACAAACACCACAGCATTTTACTTGGAAATCTTTGCATTAAGACTGCCACTAATCCAGGAAGGATGAGTTTGCTGCATGTCTCAAAAAGTCAGACTCTGAGCATTCCTCTGCAGGGAGTGCTTGCAGCAGCAACCGGTTTGGGCTGATGACACTGAGCTCCTCCTTACAGTCTTTGTATCGCATTAGCAGTGAAAAAAAGTAACAGATCTCAGTATGAAGRGTACTATCTGCTTCTGACAAACCTGTGCAGGTCATGTCAAATAAGCACATGATAATGCCTGCACCCTGGAGATCATGTAGTAATTTAATTCTTTTACAAGTGAAATAAATAAACAGTCTCYGGCTACTTTGTGGGGGACATGCATCCACTGGACAAAACCACCTTTTCCTTAGCTGAGGGCTGACTGATTCCCAGACCGGCCGTCTCAAGGAAGACACAGACCATTGAGCCCACGTGAAGGAAGACAGCTCATTGCTGAATCAAGGGTGTTACTCTGTGCTCATCCTTGGTTTACGTGCCCAGTGGATTAATGAGGATTCACAATTTGCCAGTGCCACTGAAAAAATAATTCGTTTTCTTTTGAGCAGTACAGTCATGACATTAAAGCCCTCCTAACTTGCTTTATCGAAAGAACAAGGAGTGCTCTCTCATCTTTATATTAACGAGGCTTAAATTTTTAATACAACATGGAGCCAAGCATAAGCCAGCAGCGTGTCTTGCCTTATCAAAGTCCCAAGTCAGCACACCCAAAAGGGGAACGATGCCGAAAGATCTTGCAGCTGACCCAAACTGCCAAACAGGGGAGGAATAACAGCAGTGATGAATAACACAACAGATAAAAAGGAAAGGGAATGTTTGAGGAATCAGSGTGCGTGTTATTAGGAAGGTGCTGAAGGAAAAGCGTATACAGCAAGATCAAATATGATATTAAAAAACAGCCTAAGATAGAGCATATTAAAAAATTATTAATTGACAGAGATCAGCTCTGAAAAGATAGATGCTGCCTGACACTGCTAAAGCAAGAACAACTAATGGAAAGCAAGCAGGGGTTTGAATCAGCCGCAGCCAGTTCCTCACTGAAACTAGTCAGATTCTCTGGTAACAGAAGGAAAAGGGCGATCCACTTTCAGTGTATGTACATGCAGTGCTGAAATCTTAGACCGAAATTTGGTTTCAAATAAAATTAGAATTTAGAAATTGTTTCAGATTACTAAATATTGGAAACACTGGCCATCCAGATGGATCATCAGAAAAGAACTAGAAATAGAAAAAACAACAAACAAATTCAGCACTGCCCAGAAGAATAAATGGGGCAGAAAGAGCTGGAAAGAATTCAGGAGGTTTAACCTCATTAGATAAAGATTATTGTACATGCAAAAAGAAATACTGAAATAGACATAAATGGAGATGATATACACAAGCTATAATATTTGTGGCCTGTTACTTCAAAGGCAATAGATCGACTTAAGTATGTGGGACAGTATGGTGATGCAGAACAGGACAGAGAACAAGATAAAAGTGGAAGATAAAAAACATGAGGTGGAGAATACAAACAGGGAAATTTAAGGAAGAACAAAGACTGATGAAGAGATAGGACTGAATAAGTTATCCGGAAAGATTAAAAGGATTTGATGTGTACCTTAGAAATGTGGAAAGGGAATCCATAAGCTGTAGGATGGAATTAAGTCAGTCATGCCGTAAGGAAGACAGATGCAGCATCCCAACAGAGAGTGCGATATCTGYACTTACGCCTGCTTAGCAGCAGGCTAGGAGAGAGTTTTTGCTGCAGGGTTTCGGAGGAGTGCCGTCACCCTGTTTCCTACTTGAGATTACATCCCAYCCATTTATTCTTCTGCAGGGAAGACCCTTCACCCACAGAGATCTCTTTAGCAGCTCTTTGCTAAACCTGGTTTGTGTTCATTGTTGTACAGGACATAATGGAAACACAGTCTCTTTCTAGGCAGGTTACAGGKCTCTCAACACTCTAGAATCCTCCCTTAAAAGGGGTGTTATGTCAAGTCATGCAATATCATGCTCCCTGCTGCTTCACTTAGGACATGTGATGGACGCAGCAGCTTTGGGCCATCAGCTGCCTGCAGCAGACCCGTCCTCAAGTCCAGCRCTGCTGCAGTGCTCACCTCTTCCTTCGTGGCCCCACTCACCATGTCAGGGTGAGAGGGAATGCAAATACTGTTACAAGCACAGCGATGGTATGCGAGACAGACACCAAATGAGTGAGTCTTACACTTCGTGCATGAGATTTGGCAGTTCTGAGCTTATAATCAAAACAGGAAAGCAGAGCTACAACTAAAGAGAGATGCAGTTCTCAATGACTTTTATTTGCATTCTGTAACGATGATGTGATAGTCCATTTTGGATAATGGCTCATAGTTGTGAGTCTGCAAAAATAGCTGGGCTTTAAGGAAGTGAAGACAGATTGGGAGCCTGTCACTCTGGGGAGGAGAGGGAAAGTCCAAGYGATGACTCACAGGTCTTCCCTAACTTCTATTTATTCTTATTGCAAGAAAGACAAAAGCTGATTATTACTGTTAATCATTATTGCGGCAATAGCTACGCATCAAAAAGAAGATTTTCGTTGCATTTGGGTAAAGTAATTTTCCCCTCACGTGGAGTTAAATGAGCTTAAAGACACCTTAGCAAACAAATAATTTCATAATATATTTCACAAGGCATATTGGGTCAAGTGTAACGCCACCCCAGTCCCGTCAGCTGAACATTACAGCATCCAAATATCTTGCTTCTGGTGGCAGAAACTGGGCAGAAACTTCCCAGAGAAACGGGGAAGAAGCAGTTCTGCCGCTGCCGGCAGACTGATCTTTGGCAAGACATGTCACCTCTTCTCCATCTGTTTCACCTGCTCCCTTCACCTTGTCTACTTAGACGATGATGATATTCTCCAGCACGTACTGCACTGGAGCAGCAACCCTGGTTGCACGCCTTAGGAGCACACACAACTGCTATCACCCATTTTTGCCTCGGTTGTCTGACGTGTCACTGCTTATATTGCAAACACACAAAACCTCACATTTCTGTGATAACAAATGACAGCAAAAGACGTTAAACCCCCCAAATGTGCGTGTCAGGCTGTGGTTAATGTTTTGTTCCTTGACGTGCCAGAGGCCTCTAGGGGGCAATGGAGCACTGATGTAACCGGGGGGTTGCCATTGCTGCGCAGGCGGCYTGGGATCTCCATACCGCTCCTCCGGTGCTCTGTAACTCAGGAGGCCTCAAAAGCTAGMGAAATAAGTGAATTTGTCATCTGAGTACTGCGTGTGTGGTCTACATTATTTGAACTACAGAATGATCCAAACGAGCTTTCAAGATCTAGAAAGAAATGCTGGAAGTGAATGGAAAATAAAGGTCCAGTAAATAAACTGGCAGAGCAAAGTGACCTTGAAGAGTGTAGCATGCTTCACATAAGAAACAGAACAGAAATATTCAGAGTTTTTGCTGGGAGTAAGAGAGCTGATGCAGTAGCTTTTGCACAGGACAAGAAAGAAAATTATGTTGCTTGGTTTGGAAATGAGAAGAGCATGATAACAAGTATGGGCTCACAAGGCAAGCAGCATCACAGAAAGACTGAGTGAAGATGAGGCAAACAACTGTGCATTGCCAGGTGTCAAGGAAGAGGCTAGCCAGGGAGGAGGGGACTCCTAAAAAAGAAAGGTATTAGAATCATAGAATCACGGAATCATAGAATCATTAAGGTTGGAAAAGACCTCTCAGGTCATCAAGTCCAACCTTAAACCCAACACCACCATGCCCACTAAACCATGTCCCGAAGCGCCACATCTACACATTTTTTGAACACCTCCAG